>CATKHJ010393113.1:0-12173 GCA_949750685.1 Vernicia montana | reverse complement strand
GAAGAAGAATTTCAAAGAAACCCGATGCCCTAACTCACCTCGTCAGAAATGCTCTAACAATGGATGAAGAGTTGATTGATTGAAACCCTAGATCCTTTGGTTGGAGCAATTAATGAAGCCTTCAAGCTTTTGATGTGAGTGAGTGAGGAATTCTTTGAGAGAAAAAAATAGGTTGGAAGCTCTGAAATTTCGAGTAAAATGATTTTGGGGCTCTTGATCCCTTTTAAAGTCGCGGTCACTATTCACTTTAATCCAATTTGTTCAAATCAGGCAGTAGCGTTGCGTCCCGAGTCGTTCCCACTGCTGCAGTTATGTCCTTAACTCTGCACGCTATATAGGTCGAAGACCGAAGGTCGAAGACTGATGGTCGAAGACCGAAGTCGAAGACTGATGGCGAAGACCGAAGTCGAAGATTGATGTCGAAGACCGAAGTCGAAGACTGATGGCGAAGACCGAAGTCGAAGACTGATGTCGAAAACTGAAGTCGAAGACTGATGGCGAAGACCGAAGTCGAAGACTAATGTCGAAGACTGAAGTCGAAGACTGATGTCGAAGACCGAAGTCGAAGACTGATGTCGAAGACCGAAGTCGAAGACTGATGTCGAAGACCGAAGTCGAAGACCGAAGTCGAAGACCGAAGTCGAAGACTGATGTCGAAGACCGAAGTGTTACTGCTCACGTGATTGTTCATCTTTCAATTATACCAGGCAGTAGCTTTCACTACTCCTCTTATAACTTACTCAAACACTTGAAACTCATTCAAATCATCAAACACTCATCATATAACTCATAGATCATAAAAGAAACACTAGCTTTACATCTATTAACACATATATCGAATCATATAAACACGTAAATGAACTTGGGGTATTACACTTTTCTCATTTACATTGGCCTGTTTCGAGCCTATTGTTCTGATTTTTGAACTGTTCTTCTCAGATTGTCTTTTTCCTCTTCTTTATCTTCATATTGATGTGTTGATTGTTAGCCTGTCCCATAATTGAAAATTGCAGGAGTTCAATTGTCTGCCAGACTGAGGATTTATTGTTTTCCATTCTTTGGGACATTATTGGGCAGAACTTGCTATATGGGTATATATAGAACTTAGATCTGCATGTCTTTGAACAAAATGGTGAGAATGAGAATGCTCTGGTTTAACATTCTGATTTGTAACTTAGTATAGGAAATTTTGTATTAAAAATCCAGCTCGTGTTTTTATGTTTCTTTATTTTCTCAGAAAGATGAGGGCCAATAGGATTGATTGATTTTCTTGAATTGACAAATTCAAGGTTGTAGGAGATTATTAATTCTAACTCCTAGTTCCCTATAAACATTTTATCAAAGCAAGGGGTGATGCAAACATCAATCTTTTCAAATCCTAGAAACATATTTGATATTTTTCAAACTTAGAAAGTTATGTTTGATCTTGTTTTCTTGAACAAGAGAAACTCTGTCAATCTCTTTTGCAAGAAAATAAAATACCAGTGGAGGAAACAAATGCTGCATCTCATTCTCACCATGTGGGTGATATCCAGCTCGCTTCATCAGCTGTTTAAGCATTTTCAATAACAACCTCAGAAAATGGAACATTATTACTGTGCATAAGAGTTGATTATTCATATAAGATGAAGTAGGATGTAAATAGAAATTAATATTTCACTTTGTTTGAGACTTTATTTTAAGGTGTAATGGAATGTTACTGAAATTGAAATTTTTATATTTGTTAATCTCTTAATACAATAGTAAAAGATAGTGACTAATAGTTTTGAAAATCTGAGTTTTTTGATGCCATATTGTTGTATGCTTGCTTTTGGGTTGAAATTGTTTGTTAATTTTGTTAAATAATGGCTCATAATCGAAAAATAATTTACACTCAAGAGTTAGGAGGATCGTGCGGGTGCGGAGGAGTGAGTGTTTTTCTGTTCATAGATTAAAACTAATCCAAGAAAATTACAAGAAGAATAAATTGTTTGTTAATTTATTCTTGTATCTCATATAATTTTTAGCAACTGTGCTAAGCCCTGAAAAATCCAGATATTGGAGGTAATATTAATATGCATTTGTGGATACAAAGTTAATTGTTTTGTCATCTGTGTGTAGAGGGAGATTTGTTTTCTAAATAAACTACCTAAATTTTAGAACTGGATACACATATACCATTAACTGTTAGCTTATATTCTTAATTTTTTCAAGTTGCAATCTGTGTATATATAGGGTGGTTGCAGATACCAAACATATACGTAACGTACATCATATATATACAAAACATATATCAAATATATACATTTTTCTGGATTTTTTTTTTAATAAACTGAAAAAATATACCTCACATATATCATTTGCTCAAAAAAATGTACCAAATATATATGTAATGTATACCATATATATACAAAACAGATATTAAACATACACCATTTTCTGAGTCTTTTTTTTTTTTTTTTTTTTTTGTGAACAAACTAAAAAAAATATATCAAATATATACCATTTGCTAAAAAAAATATACTAAATATATACGTAACATATACCATATATATACAAAACAGATACCAAACATACACCATTTTCTGGATTTGTTCTTTTTGTGAAAAAACTGAAAAAAATATACTACACATATACCATTTGCTCAAAAAAAATATACCAAACATATCCATTTTTCCTTTTTGAATTTTTAACTGTATACCATTTTCTGGTACTCAGTTTAAAAAAAATTACAATTAGTGAAACAAATACTTGTTATATACTACACGAATATTTAACATATACCATTTACTCTTAGCTTATCTTTTTAATTTTTTCAAATTTGCAGTCTGTGTATATATAAAGTAATTGCAGATATTAAACATATACATAACGTATACTATATTTTTATATACGTATACCGTTTATTATAATTTTATCTTTTTGATTTTTTCAAATTTGCAATTTATATATATTAAAGTAGTTGCAAATACAAAAAATATACTATACTAAATTTTGGTATACGTATATCATTTACTGTTAGTTTATCTTTTTAATTTTTCAAATTTGCAATCTGTATATATATAAAGTAATTGCAGATACCAAACATATACTTAACGTATACCATTTACTATTAGTTTATAATTCATATACCAAAAATATCTTAAAATGGCAAGAATTTTATATGAAAAAAAAAAACAAGAAGAAAAAGAGTAACTTTTTTTAGTGAGAAATGTGTCCAATAGCTGTTAATGAACACATAAGGTAAAACCAACTTAGGCAAAATTGAGAAAAGAAACCAAAAGAAAAGCCAAAGTTAAAAATGAGATTGAGAAATTACCAATTATGGATACAAATCCTCTAAGCAACTCATAAAGAGATTCCAAAAAGTCCTTACATAATGCAATAACACTTGTAATTATTGAACTCTAATTAAGCTCTTAAATTTCTCATAATTCAACTACTAATTAATTACTAAATTATTTATAGACAGAACAAGACAGAGCCTAGTTTTCCCATGGAAATTTGATTCCAAAAAAGTATTAATATGAAAATTATCCAATATATGCAACGGTGGATCCGACCAGCACCGCCATTATCATCAAGAAAACAAAGCTTGAGGTGTGTGTGTTTAGTTTGATAGAATTTTTGCTTTAGGGGAGTGAAAGAAATCAATTTTTAGGTTTTGTTTTTGGAAGGTGGAAACAATAAACAATGCTATGATATACAAACCGTTAAAAAAAAAAAAAAAAGTACCGTATACACAAAAATAGCCTAATGTTCCAACCCAATTTTTGTTGACTCCAATCTCTCTCAATACAAAGGGTAAAAACCACGTATTGAACTACTGCCATTGTAGACATCAAAGCAGTAGTGGTATAAGGGATATTTTGCACTCATTTTAGCCTGAATTATCAACCATACTGATTATGAGAAAAAAATGGCAAGATCATATAAACAGCCAACTATTTTATTGCCATCCGATGCTGCCACATGTCCTCAATGAGGCTTAATAAGGTTCATTAGATTGACATGTGTTGACCATATGTGAATTTCTGCCCCTTTGTAAAATGTTAGCAGCATTGCCCCTCCAATACCTATTACTTTTCCAACCACTTTTGCTTTTCCTGCTACGGTGGTTATTCCCATCTCCTCCAACCTTATATTGCAAGGAAATTTTTGGGGGACTGCGTTTTTGAGTTTTGAAATTGTTTCCTAATTGAAAACTCACGAAAACTTATCTAAAATATTTCGAATATGTTTTTGTAATTTGAAAAAATTAGAATTCATTTTCATAAACGGAAAGTCATTTCAAAATTGAAAAAAAAAAAAAAAAAGTCAGCTCGTTCAGGTCAATTCCAAAATAAAAATATTCACTCCCGACTTCTTTTTTTCTTATAATAATAATAATAATAATAATAATAATTGTTACACTAATTAGGAGCGGAGCTAGAACTTCAAAAGATGGGGGCAAAAAAAAATTTAAAGTTGAGGGACCAAAATGAAAATTTTTGAAAGTTAGTGACACAAAAATGAAAAAAAAAATCCAAAATTATAGAGCTAAATTAAAATATATATATAGGTAAAATTTTAAAAATTGGGTGGATATACTAAAAAATATCTAAAATATATAGGTAATAATTTAAAAATTTTAAAAATTTGAGGGGGCTAAACTAAAAAATTTCTAAAATATATAGGTAATAATTTAAAAAATTTAGAAGTTTGGGGGGCCAAGGCTCCCCTTGTCCCCTCCCTCCGCCCCTGATATTAATTATTATTATATATATTTGTAAATTATTATTATTTTTAGTATATATTTATAATTATATTTATAAATTAATATTTATAATATATATTTATAATATATAATTAAAATTATTAAATATATATTTATAAATTATTATATTTTTTGTATTTTTTGTATATATAAATTAATATTTATAAATATACCCCTATATTTTTTATATTTATGCGTTTTTCCCACATTTTGTGTCTTATATTTTTAGAAATTGTCATTTTCACGTTCCTATTTCCGTGCAACCTAACTCCAACCTAATTAAAATCCACAGCATTTAATTGGTTACGCAATAATAATAATAATCGGGATAATTCATATATATGAAAGTACATGCTAGATTTAATTAGGCTTCGGTTATCACAAAAATATATTCTATGCAATAACATACACATGCATAAAAAGCAAAACATTTAGTAAAAATGGTACCCATAGGAAATGGCTAGAATGAAAGTGAATGCTGGTGTAAGATTAGCTATGGCAGAAACGAACATTGGAGATGTCAACTTCAAACTTTCCAGGTACAAATTTTGAGTCAATGATCCTCTGCAATTAATTAATATATCATAAATATGTATATTATATGAAAAAAAAAATTACTTAACCCCCACAAAAAAGATCAAATTAAAGCTTACCCAAAGAAAAACACCAGCATGACAATCTGATTATCTTGTAGAGAGTAATGTTGCATATTATTTTCTAACAGAAGATGGTGAACCATTAAATCTTCAAGAGGCGATGGATAGTTTAGATGCATCTCAGTGGATTGCAGCAATGCAAGAAGAAATTGAAGCTCTCTATATGAACAAGACTTTGGAGTTTGTGTCATTACCACAAGGAAAAAGACCTATTGGTAATAAATGGGTCTTCAAAATCAAACGAAATAGTGATAATCAAGTAGAGCGGTATCGTGCAAGACTGGTGGTAAAAGGGTATGCTCAGAAAGAAGGCATTGACTTTAATGAGATATTTTTCTCTGTGGTTCGACTTAATATAGTTTAAGTAGTTTTGGAAATGTGTGCTACTCTTGATTTACATTTAGAGCAGTTAGATGTGAAAATAATTTTTCTTCATGGAGATCTTGAAAAAGAAATTTATATGCTCAAATCAGAAGGATTTGAAGAATATGAAGAGGAGAACTAGGTTTGCAGATTAAACAAATCTCTATACGGTCTCAAACAAGTGTTGGTATAAGAGATTTGATTCCTTCATCATAAGCCTTTGATACAACAGACTTAATTCAGACCCTTGTGCATATTTCAAGAGGTTTGGTGATAATGTTTTCATTATTCTACTATTGTATGTAGACGACATGTTGGTAGCAGGCTCCAGCAATGATCGTATTAAAGAATTGAAGGCACAATTAGCTAAGGAGTTTGAATGAAGGACTTGGGACAGACAAACAAGATTCTAGGGATGCAAATTTACCGAGATAGAAATAATAGGAAGATTTGGCTTTGTCAAAAGAATTATTTGAGGAAGATCTTGAGTCGCTTCAATATGCAAGATTGTAAGCCAATTTCTACCTCACTTCCTGTTAATTTCAAGTTATCCTCCAAAATAAGTCCTAACAGTGAACCGGAGAGGATGGATATGTCTTTAGTACTGTGTGCATCAACAGTGGGAAGCCTTATGTTCGCTATGATTTGTACAAGACCAAACATTTCACATGCAATGGGAGTGGTTAGTCGGTACATGGCTAATTCTGGTAGAGAGCATTAAAATGCTGTGAAGAGGATCCTAAGATATATTAAAGGGACTTCATATGTTGCATTATGTTATGGAGGATCAAACTTTACTATCAGAGGATATGTTGACTCAGATTATGCAAGTAATTTGGATAAAAGCAAATCCACCACATGTTATGTGTTTATTCTTATTGGCGGAGCAGTAAGCTGGGTTTCAAAACTGCAGTCAGTTATGGCTACGTCAACAACAGAAGCAGAGTATGTAGCAGATACACAAGCCAATAAAGAAGCAGTTTGGTTGAAAATGATAATGGAAGAACTCAAGCACAAGCAGGAAAAGATTTCTCTGTTTTGTGATAGTCAAAGTGCCTTGCATCTGGCAAGGAATCTAACTTTTCATTCAAAGACGAAGCACATTCGAGTTCAGTACCACTTCGTTCATAAGAAAGTGGAAGAAGGAACCGTGAATATACAGAAAGTGCATACTAAAAATAATCTAGCATATTTCATGACAAAGGCAATCAATACTGACAAGTTTGTTTGGTATTGATCCTCTAATGGCCTAGCAGAAACATGAACAATAGGGAATGGCAAGGAAGAAAGAATGTTGTGAAGATTGATTAAGAGGACCTCAGATGTTTCATTACGTTATGGAGGATCAGACTTTACTGTCAGAGGATATGTTGACTCAAATTATGCAGATGATTTGGATAAAAGCAAATCCACCACAGGTTATGTGTTTATTCTTGCTGGCGGAGCAGTAAGATGGGTTTCAAAACAGCAATCAGTTGTGGCTACGTCAACAACAAAAGCAGAGTATGTAGCAACTACACAAGCCAGTAAAGAAGCAGTTTGATTGAAAGTGATAATGGAAGAACTTAAGCACAAGTAGGAAAAGATTTCTCTATTTTGTGACAGTTAGAGTGCCTTGCATCTAGAAAGGAATCCAACTTTTCATTCAAAGACGAAGCACATTCGAATTCAGTATCACTTCATTCGTGAGAAAGTGAAAGAAGAAACCGTGGATATGTAGAAAGTGCATACCAAAGACAATTTAGCAGATTTCATGATAAAGGTAGTCAATAATGATAAGTTTGTTTGGTGTCAATCATCTAGTGGCCTAGCAGAAACATGAACAATAGGGAATGGCAAGGAAGAAAGAATGGTGTGAAGATTGATTAATTCTCAATCAAATCTTCAAGTGGGAGATTGTCAACATAATTAGCTTGTGGATCCACCAATATGTGGTTTTGATTTGTTGAAAATAACAATTGATAATGAAGGGTCAAGTTACAACTAATAATGCATGGAAATAATGATGGAGCATTATGGAAAGCAAGCAATTTTACACCATAAACGTGGCTTCATTTTTAGCCATAATTTATTCCTTCACTTGGCTATAAATAGTCATACTCTTCAAGTCATTTGCATCCCAAACTAGAGAGAAAAAATAGAGAGGTAGAGAGAATTTAAATTATTTTCTCCTTGTACTATTGTAACTCCTATTTTCTCATAGTGAAAATTCTTCTATCATTGTCTGTGGTTTTTACCCTGATTTGTTTGAGGATTTTCCACGTAAAATATGTTGTTTTTGTTATTATTTTCAAATTATTAGTTGCGTTCTTGCTCTAATCCATTTCTAATTTCGCAACACCACTAGCACAAACTCACCGATTTGTGGTGGCTGGAAAAATTAAATTTCTGTTTGGCAAAGGAGATAATAGATTGACACGAAAATTTCAACGAGAAAGAGAAAATGAAGTCTCGCTCTTTTCAATTAATCCATTTCTTTATGTTTGCGTTTGGATGCATGGATTTAGATTTCAAATTTAAATTTTAAATCTCATATTTTAAATCTATGATTTGAAATCTATAAATTCATAAATCTTGTTAGATTATATGATGAACTGATAATTGTATTAATGAATTATATAATTACAAGCTTTGTTACAATGATATTTATAGGGAAAAGAGTACATTAATGGAGCATTGATTAGTGGAAGACTTGTTGTCCAAAGTGTGTAGATGGAGGATGACTTGGCTGACAATGCACATGGGTGTTTGACAATGGCAAAGTAGGTGGTGGGAGGTGGCCACCATTGTTGAATTTTCTAATTCTTGTTTTCACACTAACACCCTCTCTCAAACTCAAGGTGGTATCGTAGATACCAACTTGAGGTTGCTCAGTAGATTCGAAAAATGGGTTGAAGTAGGAAACATAATACATAGTAAATAACTAGTTAAACAAACTGAAAACATGAAATAAGACAAAAACTGATAAATTTAGTAGAACTGAAAAATAAATTTGAAAATAACCAGAGTCGAAATCTGGTAATAGAGATCGGATTTGGACATGTGGCGGAACATGTGGCAATAGGAGGAGCAATCTTAATAGCAGAGCATAGACATGATATGTGGCGGAACACGTGAAAACAGGAGACAAAGTCAGATTTTGATAAAATTGATACCAAATCTGGATTCAGACAAGAGATAAAGTCTAAAATAGATAAAATAAAAGCCATTAATGGCTTTAGAAGGCCAAAAAATTAATTGAGACAGCCCAAAATAGGAGATAAAGTAAGAAATTGGTAAAGCAAATACTAACAATGGATTCAGAAGGGCAAAATGGATTCAAAAATGCCCAAAACAGAAAATGGAGGTACAAAGTAACAAAATAGAGACTAAAAATAGATTTAGAGGGTTTAAAAATTTTAGGAACCAGGAATGGTTCATTCAGAACCTGTCAGAAAAGGGTTGAACCGACCGGTTAAAGAAACACAGAAAATTGATGTAGAGACAAAAAATATAGATAGTGACAGAATTTTGCAAAACAAACTGCAAAATTGATTTCAGAAGGTCTAAAAAACTTGGGAATCAGTAAAGGTCCATTCAGAACTGGTCAGAAGAAGGTCGAACCGGTTGTTGGAAAAACACAAAAAAATTGAGAAAAAAATAAGAAAATTCATTTAGAGACAGAAATTTGCAAAAAAGACTGCAAAATTGAACTCATAAGGTCTAAAAACCTTAGAAATTAGTCTAAGTTTGTTGAAAAATCGATATAAAAATCACTAAATCGGTTAGTCAAAGCAAACTGGACCGGTTTGGTCAGACAAAGAACCAAACCGAAGGGCAGGTCGGATCAAAAACCTGGTTGGGTCGGATTGCCACAGAACATCATGCTGGTCGGGTCGGATATGGGCCATGGAAGGGTAACGTGGCATGTGATGACGTGGCAGAGGCTGGCCCACATTTTGACATGTGGCAGGATGTGACTGGGCCACGTGTCGAATAGTGGCCAAACATGATTGGCCAGGACATTTTGTGATTCCGAAAGTGGGTCTCACGTATGACACGTGGCAGAAGTGGAGTGATTGACGTGGCGCTGACTGGGCAGATGTGGCAGGTGACACGTGTCACTAACATGTGACACGTGGCGAGAGATGATTGGTTGACATAGCTGACTTGATGGGTGAGGTAGGATGACACTGGCACTAATAGTGCCACGTGGCGACGTCTGAGTGGATGACGTGTTGCTGACTGGGCGGGTGGTGATGACATGGCGACACGTGGTAGTCTTCAACCTTTAGTAGGCGCGTGGAGAGCATGACACGTGTGGAGAGCATGACACGCGTGAAGACCAGTCGCATACCTTTAGGCGGCGCGTGAGGGCGCGTCCGGCGTCCTTTTTTGGCAAGGTTTGTTTCAGAATTCTTGTAATTTCAGGGGCTTTCTGATGGTATGGTCAGAAAAAATTTTTAACGTGTGCATAGAGAGGCGAATTAGGACAGAAGCTTAGGACCGAAAAACAAAAAAACTGAATTTTCTAGATTTTCTATGGAAACTAAGCTTTAATGAGCTCTTAGGCTCTGATACTATGTTAGATTACATGATGAACTGATAATTGTATTTATGAATGGTATAATTACAAATTTTGTTACAATAATATTTATAGGAAAAAGAGTACATTAATGGAGCCTTAATTGGTGGAAGACTTGTTGTCCAAAGTGTGCAGATGGAGAGGACTTGGCTGGCAATGCACATGGGTGTTTGACAATGACAAAGTAGGTGGCCACCATTGTTGAATCTTCTAACTCTTGTTTTCACACTAACAAATCTTTTATTTGGAAAGTGTAAGAAATTTTAAATTTTAAATTTTAAAAAAAATGGAGATTTTAAATTAAAGATGAAGATAGTATATTTAAAATAACTAGATTAAAAAAAACATTTGAAATATGAAGTTTTTGAACTGTTAGATTTCACTAGGTATTTGAATCAAATCGAAATTTATTCAATTTTAATGATCCAAATAAGGGATTTGATCCAAATTCAAATCCAAGATACAAATACTTGTTATCCAAACCGAGCATATATGTTTTATGATTTAGGGTTCTGGGCGTGTGTGTAATTTTGGGGCTTTTCTATTTGGAAATTTTGATTATAGTGTGATTGTAGTGTAAGTAGTCTTCAATGAGCTTTGTAGTTTTGTTACTCGTGAAAAATTGATAATTTGGGGTTTTTTTTTTCAGCTGAAATTATAATGTGAAATTGAGAATTAATGGTTATATTTTTATTGGATTTGTTACTGGTGATATGGTGAATTGTATCAAGATTGATGTTTTTTTAGGGCATTTTGATTTCTAATGCATGCCATAACTAATTTATTTTATTGTAATTGCATCTTAGTTTGGTACTTGAATTTTTTAAAAGTTTGTATGAAATCGTTAAGAGATTATGGATTTGCAATAGGTGAAATACTAACTAGCACTTGTTGTTGCACATTGTAATATAACCTAATGATAAGTGTATTTTTTTATAAATAATGGGCAAAAGACTCATGATCGATTCTCCTCTCCTAAGTAAAAAAAAAAAAAAAAAAAAGAAGAAGAAGAAGACTAGCGTTTGTTGAACTATTAGAATGATAGATGAAAAATGTGTATACCTGCAATGAGAATAAAATAAAATTGAGGAAATAGCACCTGATGTAATATGATGAACGTTAAAATATTTAATCCTAAGAGGCTAAGACTCCCAAACCTTATTACACAAAATTAATTAAATTTTGTGTAATTACTAATAAAATAATTTTATTTTGTTTAAACTTTAATTTTTTTTTTCTATATAAATTTATTTTGTCCGTAAGAACTTAGAACTAGACAAGAATATTGAAGTCATTTTTACATAATATTCAATTATGTGTCATGATAACTAGACATGTTTATGGGCTTGATTACCCATTAGAAAATATTTGAGCTTGGACATTTTTTTTTTAGACTCGCCCGAGCCCGAAAAAACCAAATTATTTTTTCGGCGTGTTTGAAAATATCATTTTTTTTTTAGACTCGCCTAAATAATTTATATGTAAAAAATTATCCTAAATAATTTATATGTAAAAAATTATCTTTTTTTGATGCGGACCATACTAGATCAAAATAATAGATCTGTATAGTCTAATCGGACTAAACTTGAACTTAAATTTGAAAAGTTAAACCCGACTAAGTGTGGCCCGAACTCGTTCCGACCCGCATTATGAACATTACTGATCATAACTGTCACGTCCCGAACCCGAAGGCACGTGACCGGCACTAGGGAAGGGGAAAGCTTAAGGCTTCCGGAACCCGTAGTAAGCCTGACTGCTCAATAAACGACAAAACTGCAAAGTGACAGCTGTAACTGTCACAAACCAAGGGCTATGGGCCCACCTGACAAGCAGAACCTGATAAAACATTACATCA
>CATKHJ010393108.1:0-11089 GCA_949750685.1 Vernicia montana | reverse complement strand
TATTGGACTCGTTTCCTTACATGGATGCTATGTCACATAAAAAAAAATTAATATATATATATATTGGACTCGTTTCCTTACATGGATGCTATGTCACATAAAAAAAAAAAATTTTAATAAAATATTTAATTGGTCCGTATTCTTACATGGATGCTATGTCATATAAAAAAAATTGGACTCGTTTCCTTACATGGATGCTATGTCACATTAAAAAAAATTTATATATATATATATATTGGACTCGTTTCCTTACATGGATGCTATGTCACATAAAAAAAAAATTTAATAAAATATTTAATTGGTCATAGTTGCCATGTCAGCAAGAAACTAACTGTCCGTTTGGTTTATGAATTCGTAATCCTTAAGATTAGTAAATAATGAAATTAGTAATCTTACTTGATAGGAATTGCTAAAGACATGAAAGATTAGATTTTAAATAACATTGATCTCATGTATTAACTAAGCGTTTGAGATTATTAAACTCAATCTAAATCATATATACCAAACGTAATGTTATTTACTAATGCTGCGGTTTAGTTAAGCAATTTCGTGTACCAAACGGACTATAATGGTATTAGGGCATCAAACCCTTTATTGTAATGAAATGAAGTACATATCTCATTTTATAAAAAAAAAAAAAAAAATTTCACAGATTTTAAAGTGAAACGAAGTGCAATTACATGATATTTCTTATACTCTTTCTAAAGATAAATAAATAAGGTTTAATATTACCGATTGTGGATCCATAGTTAGGCCTGGCCATGGTTTCGTAACCACCGGTTTCGATTCAGGAAAAAATGGAACCGGCCTGGAATCGCCTTAGGAGCAGTTCTAGTCCCGGTTCAAGTTTCGATTTCGGTTCCGGCTGGTTCAGACATAATATATTTTTAAAAAAATAAAGAGTTTGAACTTAATTTTTTTTGTTCCACTTGCACATTTGTTACTTTCATCCCAATTTCTTGACTTTCTTGAGTTGGAACATCATCTTCCAAATGATCCATCATATTATCTAGATCAACAATTATATGTTGAGATTCACCAAAAAAATCTACCACTACTACTTGTTATTTTTTTTTTATTAAAAATTGTATAATATAACAATAATGTGAATAAAAGAAATAAAAATAAAAAAATGTGAAAAAAATTAATGTGATAATGTGAATAAATAAATAATATGAATGAAAGAAATAATGTGAATAAAAAAATAATTGTGAACAATTAGAGTAATTAGAGAGAGTATTAGAGTAAGAGTAGAGAATAATTTTTTTGTGAGTGGAAGAATGATTTAGAAAATGAGATATTTATAAAAAAAAATTAAATTTTTTTATTTTCAAAAATTCCAAAAAAACTAGTTGTTATTAGGAATAATAATGTAATTTTATTTATTTATTTTACTTAAATTAAAAAAATTGCAAATGCAACTGTCAAGAAAATGATCATTGCATTTGCAATTGCAAGCGCAAGCAAATGCAACACACTGCACACACAGTCCACTGCGAACAATAAAATCCAGTTCAGTGAACCGGAACCGGCGGTTCCAATTCACTGAAACATGGAACCGAACCAAAACTGGTCTCTTCAAAGTTCAGGTTTGGTTCAAGATCGATTCCAAATCTAACCGATTTCGAGCTAATTTTGACCAGTTTAAAACCAGTCTGATTCTGATTTCGATTTCAAACCAGACCGTGGCCAAGACTATCCATAGTTAATGTCCTTATCAATTCCAATAAAGGAGATACCCTTGAACCTTAACTTATAATAAATTTCTTTTTCTGTAAAAAAACAAACTTTGTTTCAAAGTAAAAACAAACTTTGTTGTTCATAACATAATAAATTCACATGTTATGTAAAGAATGGAAATTTGAGATAAATTATCTCTTATTATTAATTAATAGCATATGGATTAAATTATCTTTATTATTAATTAATATAATCATAATATTACTTTAAAGTTTATGATTAATGTATTATAAATTAAAAATAAGAAATTTTGATGTTATTAAGTATAAAGATTAATTATTTCAAAAAAATATATAAAGATTAATGATATTATCGTTATAAATTAAAAATAATGAATTTTGATATTATTAAGTATAAAAATTAATGGTTTAAAAAAAAGTATAAAAATTAATAATATTAGTATTACAAATAAAAAAAAATGACTGTAATGTTATTAAGTATAAAGATTTAAAATAACATATAAAATTAGCCCTATTATATTGATATATTGCTTGTGTATGTGTTTATAATAATTTAAGATCTTTTATCTAGAATTTCACTCCGACCCACTTCAACTAGTCCTTGGTGACATCCTCAACATTTCCTTGGAAAGGCTATATGAAATTCCATATATTTGTAGTATTTTTTGATGTTTTAAGTGAATTAATGATAATTTTCACCAATACAATTGATTAAATATTAATTTTTAGCAGATAATAATCATGGTGTTCCCTTCATTTCAAACAAAATGACTCCACGAGTCATAATAAGGCTATGAACGATTTAATATCTAATCAAATAAAGGCAGTTGACTTATTTAAGACTATGATTATTTCTACCCTTATTTCCTTTATTAATGTTTTAAAACTTGAAAAGCAAATTCAACTTATTTGAGTGACTTATGGGCTTCATTTGCTTGATGCTACCCCGCTAGATTTGCAAATTGTTATGGATTTATTATTGTTAGTTCATAAAACTATTTTATTTTTGTTGTTTTAGATTATTTATAACCCTCGAGTTTATTTTATTAATTTTAAATTTATTGTACTGAAATAATATGATTTGTTAAAAAACATGAAAATCGATGTATCGCTTAATAGCAATCAAGTAGAACATATCTTCTCACCTAATCGTTAATTTTAATGCTCTATCAATACAATTAAAAAGTATTGAATATATGCTTTTATATTTTTACTTTCAATCAAGATATGTTTTTTTTAATACATGAATGTCGAAGATTTATAATATTCCCGAAATAAAAATTATGAGAAAAAAAAGTTGTAATGTAAATATTCAAAATAAATAATTATATTATTATATATTATGATTGCTACTTTAAATTCTTTATTTTAGTTAATTTAGTCTAATTGGGATACAAACTCTCAATTTTGCAGTTTTAAAAATAACTATGGCTGCTACGAAATAAAAAGATAATTGGTATAATTACTTAACTTTACACATCCAGCTTAATTAGGTTAAAATATATTAATTTTAAATAATTCACTAAATTAAGAATATGAAAAAAATTTATATTTATAATCATTATGTGTCAAATTGTTAAGAATATAATGAATGAGAAAATCTCATATTGACTAAATATAAACATATTAAACGATTTATATAATAATGAGCTCTCAAATATTAAAGGTTAGCTTTTACGCTGAGTTTGATTTGGAGAAAACAAAAAATGAAAAGATATAAGGATGTATCTAACTTATATTTAGGTTTGATACATCCCTATTTCTCTCCATTTCTTATTCTTTTTATTTTTATTTCTTTTCAAATCAAACAAAGGGTTAACCCTCTCAAATTTATATTAAAAAACTCATATATGCACACACAAGTTGAGTTGAAAAATTATTTAAATTTTTTTTTATCATATGCCTTATAAAAAATTAAATTTATAAGAACAATCTCATCAATATATATATATATATATATATATATATATATATATATATTTATGTTTTTATAGGTTCCGATTGAAATTTATACAAATCAATATATTTAATATATTTTAGTCAGTTTATGTATAACAAATTTAGCCTACATATTTTAATTATATTAATATTAATATTTAAAATTATTATAAGATAATATTTAAATTTAATAAAATAATAATAATATATATATTAAAATATTTTATAAAAATATAAATTAAATAAAAAAATGATAAAGAATCCGCAAAAAGTGCGGGCTCATCACTAATTTTAGTATATTAAAAAATTCAAAGAAGAAAGATGTTGAAACCTAAGATTTAAAATTTAATTTTTTAATATTAGAAAATAAACATTGATATAAAATAATTAATTTAATCATAATAGTAGCACACAACCTTTTTATGTACACCACCAAAAGTGATGCTCACCAAACTCAGAACAGTGGCCACAAAATGCAAAAGCATTTTCCATGCTTATTGTCAACGTGGTCATCCTAAAAGCAGTAAGCATCCCATCTTAACCTTTATAGTTGGCATTTCATTTACTTCTTCAATAAAGCCGTTCTACTTTTTTATTTATTTATTTTTATTTATTATTATTATTATTTTATTTTTTATCATCCATTCTTTCCTATAAAGGCAAAAGATGCAAACATATCCTTAAAATTTAGCAAAAATAGCATATCGACACTTTATATTTTTCGAATCTCGAATATATTCTTAACGTTATAAAAATGGGTTAACGCGCTATTTTTCTGTTAAGTCTGTTATCTCTCTCCCTTTCTCTACATGACTTTTTATACTTTTTTTAAATTTTTTTTTTTATCTTTGCCTTTTTTTTTTAATTTATATTTTTATTTACTCACAAAAATATTTGTGTGTGTATATATATAATTTGACTTTTTTCTATTTATTTTTCTATTTATAAGTTTATATAATGATAGTTGTAATTATCAATAAAATTTAATTATATTATTAGAATATAGGATAAAAATTTAAAAATAATTAATTATGATATTGAATAAGTATATTCTAAAACTTTTTTTTTAAATATAATAATGTGAAAATAAATTAATCACATGACTAGTTTTTATCAAAATAATTATTTGAAACATGCTAAGAAAATTTCTAAACAATTTTTAAAATCAGTTTATATATATATATATATATAATTTATTTTTACATTATTATATTTAAAAAAAATTAAAGTGTACTTATTCAATATCATAATTAATTATTTTTTAATTTTTATCTTATATTCTAATAATATAATTAAATTTTATTAATAATTACAACTATCATTATATAAACTTATAAATAAAAAATAAATAGAAAAAGTCAAATTATATAGATATACACACAAATGTTTTTGTGAGTAAATATAAAATATAAGTTAAAAAAAAAAAAGCAAAGATAAAGAAAAAAAAAAAGTGTAAAGAGCCACATGAGAGAGAGAGAGAGATAACATACTTAACAGAGAGAAGAGACGCGTTGACTCGTTTTTATAACGTTAGAAGTATATTTGCAATTCAAAATATATAAAGTGTTCATCTGTTATTTTTGCTAAATCTTGAGAGTATATTTATATCTTATCTCTTTTATAAAATATATATAAAAAAAATAACTACCATTGACTAGCCTTTAAAAAAAATTAAAATACTTAAATTATTTTAAAACTTCTTGAAAAGGGTAAATAAAAATTAATATCTTAATTTAATAATAAAGTGAAAATACTATTAACTTAAAATGGACAACATGATTTAATTCTACTATTAACTTAAAATGGACGACATGATTTAATTCTTACTGGTGTTTGAAGTATTTATAATTTAACAAATTATGATTTAAAAAAATTTATATTTTTTAAAGTTTTTTCAAATTATAATTTACTAAAAATAATAAAAAAGATTTTTTCAAAATAAATAATAAGTCAAAACATAATTTTTAAAAGTTGATTTAAATCTAATGTCAAATAGCTTCTAAATCATCTTCCAATGTTGAAAAAAGAAGTATAAAATAATATAGGTAAAGAGAAAGCTTGGATTATTTTAAGTTGTGTACTTGGATTATAAAATTATGTTTTCTTTTGTATTTTGGAATCACAAAAAACAAAAATAGACTTTTGTATATATAGTATAATGAAAAAGGTTTGAAATATTTCGATTTATTCCTTTTTATGTTATATGTTAATTCTAGCTAATCCATGTTTTGAGAAATATATGTTCCTTGTTTGTTTATTGAGGAAAAACACATCATGGTGCATTTAAACTTTACACGATTTATTTATTGAGTTCTTAAATTTTATTTATCCACATTAAATCTTTAAATTTTTATTTTTTTTCACATTAAAGACTTTTTGCATAGTAAAAATAAAATTAATGAAAAATTATGTAATAACAATGTATAAATTACTAAAATGTTATATTACTTTTAAAAAATTACACTATTTAATATATAAAACTTGAAAAGTTTAAGAATATAGAAGCAAGTCTTTTTTTTTTTTTTTTTTTTATAACTTTAATAATTTTATAACAAAAACTTAATATAAATTTTTTAATATTTTTAAACTAATGTTACAAAATTTCTTATCAATTTTATTTTTATCATTAAAAAATTCCTCAATGTAAAAAAAAATAATAAAAAAATTTGAGGATTCAATGTAGACAAATAAAATTTTAAGGGCTAAAAAAAAACATGATAAGTTAAGGAGTTTTAGGATGGATTTTTCCCAAGATTAATGGTGTTCTTAATAAATAATAATAATAATAATAATATAAAGTTGGTGAAATTTTGTAATCACGTATATTAATTTATCTTTTTTGCCTTAAAAAACAAGATGTTGGATATATTTTCAACTGGCAGTTTTTTTTTTTTTTGTCAAAACAAAACTAATTAGAATAATATAATTATTAAGGATTTACAAACCTTACAAAAAGATAGATAGGTATATATATATATAGGTTTGATATTTTGAATCCACATGATCACAAATTGATGAGAAATTAGTTCATACTTTTTTATTTAATTTGTGTTTTAGTAAAATATTTTAATATATATTATTGTTATTTTATTAAATTTAAATTTTACCTTTTGATAATTTTGAATATTAATGTAATGAAAATATGTGGGTAAATTGAAAAATAATAAAAATATATTATATATTAGTATGTGTAAATTTTAATTATAACGTACAAAAATACAATGACGTGGCAAAAATTAATGAGCTACCTTCATATAAACTTAATTTTTTATGAGATAATTTCATATAAACTTAATTTTTGAAAATATTACTTGATATATAATAAAAAAAAATTATATATATATATATATATATATATATATATGTAACAGAATTGAAAAAATATACTTAATATGTGTGAAAAATAAATTTGTAATATCTCTTTAACAATTAATAAAAAGAAAATAGAGAGTAACTAGCTTGATTAATAAGAAAATTTCCTCATATTCTTATTTATTAGGGTTTAATTTTTGTGGCCAAACTATGGATGGTCTACCTTTATCATTTTCTATTATTAAAATAAAAACATACACACAATTACCAACTTACTAAATTTATAATTAAATATATATAATTTTTTTAAAATTTAATTTTGACTATAACTCGAATTCGGAAATTTCAATTTTGAACACCACTCCAACAGCATTAAATGAATGTATATGATTTTTTTAGGGAAACTAAGGTAGTTTCTGGTAAAATTGAAAATTAAGCGCTCAAAAATTAAGTGCTGAATTATGCGCCGAATATAATAAATACTGAAATTTTTAAGCGTTGAATATAATAAATATGTTTGATAATTGTTATTACTGAAAATTATTAAACTTCTTTATTGGACATAATTAACCATGTGATATTAATATTTAAGTTTTAATCATTAAACACAGTTTTCAAATTAAAAAAAAATAAAATTATAAATAAAAAAAATTTAAAAGTAACAATCATATTAAGATAATATTTCTCATAAATTTTTTAAAAAATAAATATTATTAAACTAAAAATGAGTATAAAAAAAATTAATAAGAAATTTAAAAGTATGTTAGGGTATAAAAGTCATTTTAATAAAAAAATTTAAAAACTCAATAGCTGAGCATATTCAGTAGAAATTTTAAGTTAAATATTTAAATTTACCATTTTAAGTGATTTTTTACTTAATTGAAAATTTTAAATTAGGATCATTTTATGTTATCAAATCATTTTAAAACTAATAAGTGCTGAAAATATTAAATTAAATAATAAGTTGGGTTATCAAATACGCTCTAAATATATATGATTGTTGAGCATACTTTTAGTTATGTGATAAAAATGAGATTAAGCAACTTTCCATGATAATGAAAACATATAATAAAGATTTGTAGAACTAATTTTAATAGAAAGCATCATAGGAATGGCAATGGCGGATCGGGGGTGGGGATAGCCATCCCCATCCCCGCCCCACCTCTCATACATATTACCTCAATTCTGTCCCATACCCCATTAGGTTAAGAAAGTTGTTCCCCATCTCCGTTCCAGTAAAAAAATTAAATCCCCACCCCTCCTTGCCCCATCCCAATTTCTATTCTTACTCTGATAACAAATACACACACACATCTGCTATCTTCCACTCCTAATCCAAATAAAGATAAACCCACAACAAAATTGGAAAAAAAATCCCCAATTTAATTTGATTCAAACTACACCTAAAAATTTTAAAAATAAATAAATAAAAATTATTATCAATAAACACTTGAAATTAGATCTAATGTCAAATTAATTAATTACTTGTAATTTTAATTTCTAAATTCACTTCCAACTAAACAAATTCATATAATATTGAACCAAACCAATGAAAGCCTATATATGATGAAAGAAACATACCTCTGGGCTGAAAACATCAAGATGCTATTGAGGAGGATAGATGTAATACCCTGTATATTCATGTAAGGACTTCTTATTGAATAAATGAATGATTTTCAAGTTTATGTCATGTGTATGTATGAAGGTAGATTGAATTCCTTAGGAGCGGGAGTTAAATTGTAAAGTGAAGCAGCAGGACAAGAAGCATGCCCGCGATACCGGTGTAGCGACCGCGACCTTCATTTCGCGTCCAGAGTTGCGACCGCAACATAGACCGCGAACCTCTCTACCTGATTTGGATACCAGAATGAACAGTCACGTTAACAGTGCAAGGTAGCGACTGCAACAGGCATGTTGCGATCGCGATATGTGAATAACGACCGCGACTTGCCTGTCGCGAGCGCTATCGCCATCGGGGATAGATTTGGGAATCGGGCTCTATAAAAGTGTTTTAAGACCTAAATCATTTCCACCTGATTTTCTAAGCTCTCTAAACACATTTTCTCTCAAGAAACTCTAAATCTATTCATTCTAAGTTGAAGGGAACACATCTATTGCTTCTATAGGAGGATCTAGGGTTGCATTTGTCTATTCCTCCTATTTTTTTTTTGAAGCATTGATTGATAAGGTGAGTTAGGGTTTTGGGATTTCTTTATGATTCTTCTTTCTCATTGTTGTTAATCCATGTTTGGGAAGGGAATATGATTAGGAATCATGTGTCTAGCATGTATATGTTGATTAATAGCATTAATTGATATATTTTCCATTATATGGGTGTTTGTGTGTTAATAGCTCAACCTAGAAAAAATCATGAAGATCATGATAATTATGATGAATTGAGATGATTGTAGATTTTCTTTAGAGAGTATAGAGATTCTTTTTGGCTAAGGTGAGTATTTAATATACTATTATGCTTATACCTAATTTCCATGAAAATTCCATAAGCCTTTGAATATCTATGTTGTTCAATTTCTTTATGAAAGCCAAATGATTATGAATTATTGTGAACCATACTTCTAAATGATTAAGCTATATGTATGAAACCTAGCCAATTTTGCCATTCATTATGATATATGTATATGAACCTTATAATAGAAATCTCCCAAACTGATGTGGGGAAAATATCAGACTTTGTGCACATTGTACCTACGAATAAGGTATAGTATCCGAACCCTAGCTAGGAAGGGTATCGATCCTAGTCATGGAGTTTGATCGACTTCATGTAGCATGTCCGTAAGGGACCACTGCTTAGAGTATGCTTGTAAGGAAGCTTCTACTCATTTGACTTAAAGCATACCTGTAAGGAGGTTTTACTTAATTATATGGAGCATGCTTGTAAAGAAGCCTCTGCTTGATTTCTACATAATTATGTATCTATGGCCATCAAACCAAATTGATATCCATTCATTTTGTGATTCCATATGTTCATGTATTATGAAACCTAGCTTTGAATTATTCTTATGATATGATAACCCAAGTTGAAAGGTATAGTGGTATATTATCTACTCACTGCTTTATCTCATTAGTGATTCCATTTTTCCAGGAGATTAGAAGTTCATCGATTCAGTTCTTCAGACATTCTTCCTTCTAAAGAACTAAGTGGATTAATGTAATTTCTCCTTGATTATTTTGTATTGAAGTACATTCTAGATGCTACATGTGTGTGTAAATGAGAGATAGTCTTTTGGCCTTAGTGGCATTATTAGATGGTTAATTATATATGAGTAAGATAATGTGTTGTTATGAGAATGCCTATGTATGTATGGTTATGTATGTTCAGGTTGAGATCTTGGGTAAGAGATATATGTTCAGTTGCAATGATACCGTATGTGAAGTCATGTTTATGGGTTATAAGGGTGGTTGGTGGCCTTATGCCTACCTATGCCCTAGGACCGTTGCACCGCCCGAAGTGTGGTGTGACAAAGTTGGTATCAGAGCTTAAGGTTAAGTTTAGTATAGACTATATGAGTCATAGAGTATGTGAACACTATGGAGCACAACAAAAGAATTTTCTTTATGTCTATTGAAGTTATCGTCTATGTGTAGATCCGCGTTATCTTATATGTGTTATGTATTCTCTTGTTTGTTATATTATAGATGCCTCCTAGAAGAGGAAGGGGAAGAGGTAGACTGAGACGTGTGCCCATTGAGAATGTGGGATTACCAGATGTGGCTTCGGATGCCGCTTTCGTTCATGAAGAACCTGTTGAGCCGCTAAGGGCTAGACGCCGGGTTCAAGCAGAAGAAGTTAATGTTCCACCAAGAGGTGATGAGGATGATTTTAGGCGTGAGAATGAACGACTACGCCAAGAATTGGATGAGTTGAGACGGATGATTTAAAGAGATGCTAATGTACCACCGCCACCTCCTCCACTAGTACAAGAGAGAGTTCCACCTCCTCCGGCTCCTATGCAAGATAGAATGCCACCTCCACCAGTTCCTGTTAATGCTCCAGTCCCTAGGCAAATGGCCAGAGGGGCGATTGATGAAGGTGGGGTGAGTATTTATACTTTTCTGAAGATGGGGTTACCGGATTTCCGTGGTGAGGATGGAGAGGAACCACATGGATTCCTAGATGT
>CATKHJ010393038.1:0-11247 GCA_949750685.1 Vernicia montana | reverse complement strand
TTTTGAAGAAAAGCTTTGAGAGAATATAGCAAATGAGTTCTTGCTTTTTGAAAACCAAATGAAGAAGAAGAAGATGAAGATTAGCTTTTGTTATCTTCCAATTGGCCATTCTCCACTTAAGTCCTCCAACTTAAAACAATTTGCAATGAATTTAGACATTATTTGATCAAGTTCAAAGAATCATGCCAAAAATATAATTATTTAACTTCTTATAATTATATTTCTAGCACAGAACTTTTTACTTTTCACAGTTATGGCACTAAAAATTTCTTTTTAGTCACTATGGCATATTTCATCATATGCAATCATCATTCTCATTTACTTATTCACATATACACATACTTGTTGAATTTAATCATTAATTCAACATTCAAACACATCATCATATGCATTAAATTCACATCAATACTCAAGCAATTCAATCGTTCATAAGGTTAGGGTATTACACGACCCGACACTAGAGTACAGGAAAGCTTAAGGTTTTCAAAACCTGTAATTAGCCTAACTAGTCTAATCAACAAAAAATCTACAATAATCTGACTGAAACTATCACATATCAAGGGCTATGAGCTTACCTACTAAACAAAGCTTGTGTATAACATCACAATAAAGTCATACAGGGCTATTATTTCAAAATATCAAACATCATCATAATCAGGTTCCTGTTTAACAAAAAATTTCTTCATACCATAGGATAGACAAATCTAACACAATAATAAATAATTACAAATACAAATCCAAACTCTACTGTAATTGCGGAATTTTAGAATACACAACATATTACAATGCAAAATAAAATACATATATGAATACATATAATAAGATCCACTGTCGGGAGAAAAAGACAGGAAAACTCAACAAAAATTTAATCACTCATAAGGCTCAACCTGCAACCTGAAAAAATAGGGAGACAGGGGTGAGCGCCTCAACTCAGTGAATGATACTAACCAATATAAAACCTGGTGCTTTATAATCATTCTAATAGTAATGCTCATGTATTGTGCCGAACCAATAAATAATCACATAATCATACAAGGATGGGAATCAGTCTACAAGAACCACACTAAACCTCAATATGGGGAGCCGATCCCCTAATCTAGCACTCTGAATCCAAATATTGTCTCTTGAGATCTAATACATATGGTCGCAGTCGTCCTTGGCCGAAACCACACAATGCTGACTTGACTGGCAGCAATGCTGAGTGATGAGCAAGCTCGTAGCCGTCATACACCAATCATAGTTCATCAATCACAATCATCATCATAGTCATAATCACAATCTTAAGTGGTCATATGTCATCCCAATCCCATCCAACATCCACGAGTAATATGCAACACAAATATGATGAATCATTCACATAAATATGCCAAAACACTTAATTGATATATATAATGCATAATTATATACATATATATACATACAGTAAATGTAAATAAATGGAAAGCGGGAAAAAATATTAGAAAGTATCACTCACAACTCTAATGTTGAACTCATACACGATCACTGGTTTGGACCTGGAGCTGCAGAAGATAGTCTTAGATAATCTAAAGAATTGAAAAATCAAAAGGCAATCCAAACAAAATCATAGAAATAAAAAAGATAGACATATCCTAAGACCGCGGAGAAATCTATCAAAATTCGGCAGAATTTTCCCTAGAATAGACTTAATCCCCCTGAAATGCATACAACAGACTCAACTCAAATAAATCTCAAATGCCCCCTTTAGGTCTCCATGAATAAACAACACAATAGCAGTCTACCATTCTAAAATTATAGAATTTACAATCTATAATTAATCACCGGAAATAATATCTTTTTCTTAACAGTCTCACTTATACCTTAATTAATCATATGATCCCATTAATAATTTAATCACACATAATTATCCAATTCAAATGTCAAATTAAACGTCGGTAACCAATTCTGGACTGTCAAGCGATATTCACCGGAAGGTCACCGGAAAATAGTCGTCGGTGGCGAGTTGGCGACACAATGGGTATCAACAGACTCGTCTCAAACCGAGGAACTCAGAAAGATTGGTCACTCTCCCTCATTTGCCGGAGATCACTGGAAAATGGCATCGGTAGCCTTAGTCTTCGTCGGATTCTAGCCAAAATTCAAGTTAGTCTAAACTGAGCAAATGAGGTACCAAATGAAAGCTTAAAGAGAAAAGAGTTCAATGGTGCAAACCTCAACAGGAAAGGAGGCCGGAATCGGCCAGAATGAGCTCGGAAAGCTCCTCGTCGACGACCCAATCGGATAGTGAGTGCGGTAGCGTCCAGTGGTGAGCTTATACCAGCAAACTCTTCGGCGGCCGAGCTCTCCTCTGGCGGCGTGAGTGCAACAGTTCGGCGACTGGACGGCGGCGAACGGCGAGGCAGTTCCTTTCTCTCTCTCTGCTTCCTTTCTATCGACAGCGCACAAACACACACTGATTGGTCCAAAATGGACCAATCAATTGGGCATAATAATAATAACTTTAAAATTTAAATAATAAAAATAAATATTTACTTTAAAATTCTGAAAATTTTAAAATAATAATTTGATTTAATTAATAAAATACTCCAAAATTAATAAATTTTATAATTAAAATTTTAAAATATTACAATCCAATTTTTAAAAATTACACTGAAGAAGTAATTTTAAAATATATAAACCGAAAGATTTAAAAAATATGACAAAAATTTTAATCTTAATTCACAGGTAAATTAATCGGAAAATAGACCTCACCAGCTAAAAACTGGAAAAGATCTGACCAAATATGGTCAATGCATGCAAATGCAATTGAAGAACCCTTTTCAATGTTGGTCAGTGATATTGGTACGGTAAGTAGACATTTGGTCACTGGCTAACCGGCTATGGCCGGTGACTACACAGTACAACATTGGGCAGAGTAGTTTTAGAACCACAGAGATGTTTGCTGGCTATTGTCGGTTGTCAGCACTACTGCTTTGGCGATGATGTGAGCGAGTGTGTATGTAGGGTAAGTTTAGTTTTGCTGCGCTGCATCCTATTTTTTTTATTTTGAAAATTTATTTTTTTTAATTTTTATTATTTTAATTTTAATTTTTTTCTTTCTTTTGAAGAAAATATGGTTTATTATACTTCTATTAAAAATCGGATAAAAAAAAATAGAAAAAAAATAAATAAATAAAAAACATGTGAAAAAAAATGTCAAACTGATTCGTAGTGTACATATCTAGAGTGATTTTAATCAATATAATTATTAAAATAAACATTTTTTTAGAATATATTATATTCAATATAAATATTAAATAGAAATATATCAAACATTAAATTGATAATTATATTAAACAATACAATTCAATATGAATGAAAAATAAATTTAATAGTCGAATATATGACTTCTCAATACCCTATCATTATTATATTTATTATTTTTCATTCTTGAATTTATTAATACTCAAAGCTTTAATTTTTATTTATAAAATTAAAAAAATTTCACTCTAAATTTTTAAATTTATTAATGACCAAACATTTTAATAACTATTTGTAAAATTTTATCTCCAAATATATTTAATTTTCTATATTATTATTATTATTATTATTATTATTATTATTATATATACATATAACATTTTAATTATTTAATTATATTTATTGAAATTAGATTAAATAATTAAAAAAATTAAATTTAAAATAATGGACAGTATATTTTTTGTACAACTTTTTTTAGGAGTGTTATATATATATATATATATATATATTGCCCAAAGAAGAAGTAGTTGTCATTAAATTAGAAGCATGAATCCCAAACAACACAACAATACATCAATCTACGTAGAGGAAAATAGCCAGCGTCCAAACAAATAATACTCCGAATTGAGTTTTAAACACTGGACTTAAAGTCTAAATAAATAAAGAGATTGAGACTTGTAGACACATGAAAATTACAACTTGACCATTTAGAAAAGCCCTTCTCTTTGATAACAACCTCCATTGGTACGCCTTGCTTTTAATTTATATATATATAAAATTTATATTCGTATGCCTTGCTTTTAATTTATAGAAAAAAATTATATATATTTTAAGAGTGTTATATTCAGTGTCAATTACTATTTAGTTCTTGAGATTTGATCTAATTAACTAACTCGTCCCTGCTTTTTGAGAAATTAACTAATTTATCTCTTAGTTTTGGTTCTGTCAAATTATTTAGTCCTTTTGTCGAGTTTTTATACTTTTTCTGTTAAATTTATAAAAAATGACTAAAATGTCATGATATATATAATAAATATAATTTTAATTTTATTATTTAAAAATAAAAAAATAAAAAATAATTATATAATTATATAATAATCATTTAATTTTATTAATATAATTTTTTATTTTTTATTATATATAATTATATAATAATAAATAATTATATTTATTATATATATAATGACATTTTAGTCATTTTTTATAAATTTAACAGAAAAAATACAAAAACTCGACGAAAGGACTAAATAATTTGACGGAATCAAAATAGAGAGACTAATTAGTTAATTTTTCAAAAAATAAAAATTAATTAATTAATTTGGTCAAATTTTAAAATTTAAATAGTAATTTGCCCTTATATTAATTTACTTTCTTTTCAGTTATTTATTATTTCATGTGCGTGTGGTGTGTATGCTTTGCTTGCTTTTAACTTTAGCTTAGCTTAGCCCACTTCTGTGTTATTGTTCTTGGCTTTATACATGGGGCTAAGTTGTCTTTAAGAAAGGAATGCTTGGAATTGAGGGACAACAAAACCAACTCATGTATAATATTAGGCTTTTTTATGATTTATCTGGTTTATATATAAACCTGTTTATTTTACTTTTGATAATAGATAAATTTTTAATTTATTACTTGTTTAGTTGGCATGAATCACACTTTAACTTGTTATTTTAAATTTATTTAATTGATATAAGTCCCACTTAAGATGATCAGTTTAATATGTTACTAATTATTTTATTTAATTATTAAAATTAAAAATGAGCGATTTTAAAATTTATAAATTTAAATTTATCTATAAATCAGGTACACAACAAAACATTCGTAATATTATCATCATCTCTAGAATATGGTTTTACCACGTGGCAATATATGGAGATGTAAGCTTTTCACCTAAAGAGGTTCTCTGAAGATCTTCTCAAGCAAGAAAAGCATAGTCAAGGTCCAAAGCCATTCCAATCCCTCATGCCCATCACCTGAGGGTTTTTTTTTTTTTTTTTTTTTCCTCGGAAGCAATAAATTCAAATATCCAACACTTTAAATCGAAACTTTCTTATTGTTTTCTCATTATCTTTATTTAATACCTATGTGTGTGTAAAGAGAGATCAATAAAGAAAAATAATGTGTAAACATGTTGATATAATTGCTATTTTTCACGGACCTATATTTACATATTATATAAAATTGAGCTTACAAATAGAAAAAGCCGCAATTTAACAAGTAATACATTATTCTTTCAGGTTGAATTAATGGCTTGGATTCGGATATGCGCATATGATAGGTGTATAGGCTTAGATCCATTAGTTATTAATTAATTACAAAAATAATTAATTAATAAAAATAAAAAAATATATTTTATATATTATTTGATAAAATTCTAAAAGAATTTAAATAACCATCTAATAATAGAAAATTATCATATATTCTATTTAGAATTAAATATATACATAGAGATATTATGGTTAACAAGAAAATAAAATAAAAATACAGAAAAAAAGATCTCTGTGAAATAATCTGAAGAATTCATGTTGGTGAGCGAAAATATATTGGAAGCTTTTAAACTATGAAAAAAGAAGCTCTTCGTTTGTGACTGTTTAAAAACTAGTAATACAAGTTAAAAATACGATTATCTGCGTTTCAAGAAATAAATACTCTATCTGTTTTATGTAGATTGCAAAATCTTACATTTCACTTTTTTATTTATTAAATTCTCATAAAATATCGCATGACATTCTAATTCTTATATAAACTTTAAAGATTGTAATATTAAATATTTAATTTTTTCACTTTTAATCATTCAAGAGTCTTTTTTCTTCTAAAAAACAATTTAAGTCTTTTTTTTTATTCTGTAAAAAAGAGAGTATTTTTAATATTTAAAAAAAAATTAATATAAAATAAAGAGAGAAAAAAGTTTTAACTATGCATTTTTATTTTACATGACAAACTTAAAATTAAGTATGTATGAGTACTACTAATTTATTGTTATCAGTTGAAAATTAATTTTCCTTTGAAAGAAAAATTTGAGAATTAATTGACTTGTACCATAGATTTACATGTATCATCTTTTTAATCGAGTCGCAAATGTGTATGAGTGTAAATGTATTATTTTATGTATAAAATATAATAAATTTTATATATAATACATCCTTTTATTTATTTATTTTTTTGAAAGAGAGACTAATTAATAATATGTAGAAGAGAGCCTCCTTTTGATTCGAAATGAAATTGTGAGACCACCTGAATCTCTTTTTGTCAAAGTAAAAACATTAAAAAATAAATAAATAAATAAATGTATGGGACAAGGGAAACATGAAAGGTAAGGTTAAGATTAGACTTTGTTTTAACGTTAGGAATGATGAATTCAAGTAATGTACTTTGAAAAGTGATTATAAAGCCATTTAGCGATCCACTCCTAAAGCAAATATCTCTCTATATCTCAAATCTCAAACCTCAATTCTTTCCCTATTTCCAATGTTTGATTAACTTTGATTGCTTTTTATTTTTATTTTTTTGATTTCTGGGGTCAGATAAAAACGTTACTTGCCCATATGTTAAAAGAAGAGACCAACTGGACTTCTGGTTTAAACAATCTTATATATACATCACATATAGGCTTTTAATCTATATCCGTACTCCATTGTGTTTCACATGCACCAAAGGTATATATATATATTGATGAGGACTAAAAATGGTTTACTAAAAAATGGACCTAAGAGTACAAGCTCAAGACATAAGTAGACCATCCAAGACACAGATCATAAAACAACCAGGCCTAGCACCTCTTAAGATCCATCACCAAAAAGCCTAGTGCCTTTCAGCATCTCTCATATCCAAGCACGAGCACCTCGCTCCTAGCTGCAGCTCGCCTCATCAATGGATAATGTATAAGGAAAGTCTCTACTGATAACTCCTATCAAGTTTGTTTAACATGCAATCCTTGCCACCTCCAATAAATGAGATTCTATCACTTCAAACACAAGGCTGTATAGCCTCCAAAATAAGCACATTATTACTTTTGTCTAGCTACAGAATGATGTGACATTGCTTGCAGCCCTGCAATCCAACTCTCATATAAAAGCTCAGGGACCTTTCTCTCCAAGGGGGTTCCCTTATGAAGGTTTCTTTCCTCCGACATGGATTCTTTTCCCTCTTATGGACTTTCCTCGTTCCTTTCGAGGATGCTCCTTCTCCACCATAAATCAGAATCTTCCTAAAGGTAACTCTCTGCACCTCCTGAACCACTCGGTTTCCATCGTGGACTATCCTCTTCTTTTGAGCTGGTCACTCATTGGAGTCCAACGCCTAAAAACCTTTTTCCCACTGGAAAAGGTCATAGCGAGAGTCTCCTAACCCTCCCACTCAAGGAAGCCGTGGCATCAACCACAAGTTCATGCTCTCCCCAAGCCTTTAACTTTGTACATGCATTCACACTAACTTAAGTATCAGAGGGCCCGCGCCAATCCATTAACTCTATCTCTTTTTGCTATGCAGGTTGATCCAGTAACCACTATGATGCCTAACTCCAAACTTTCCATCTACCAAGGTCAACACTTTCACATAGCGAGGTCAACATCATGCCATCTAGCAAGGTCTATACCTCCACACCATGAGGTCAGTACCCTTCTATCTAGCAAAGTCAACACCTCCTTTTAGCAGGGTTCACACCATTCCATAAGCACGAGGTCCTGTACCTTCATACTTCCTATTCTCATTGAGATCCACTACCTCAGCTCCACATTTGTCTCCCTATCAGATCTTATCATCACACATCCTCTTCTTAAACTTGGACTGGACTTTCTCCTTTCCTAGAAAGCCCAAGCTTAATACTTAGCACAAAACAAAATACACACTTCAAACAAAACCAAGTCTCGGCTTTATGGGAGCCTCTGGGCCTCGAGACGCCTTGTTCTGAACCTAAACAAGGGAAAAAGGCCCATCAGGAAAGTGGTGTCATCTTTGGGAACAACATGCAAAAGATATGTGGGAGCATTTGCGAAAGAATAATAAAAGAGCATCAATGAGCTCAACAACCACATGTATGGCCGATCCAAGCATATGCATGTCATCTGCAAGTTTGGAAGAGCACAAGTCTCTTTCCTATAAGCTCAATGAAATAAATGGAGTGGGAAAGATTGATAAAGAGAAAACCCATCTCTCTCTATAGAAGTTCTTGGGGAGTCTGAGTACACTCAAGAAGCTCTACTCTCCAAGATCCTCCACTTTACAACTTGGGATGTGCCATGCATCTTAGCACTAAGAGGAGTCCATCAAAGAAAGACCTCCTCCAATAGAAGACCGAGCTTGAGCTAGGCACTAAGTCCTCCGTATGTGAGACAACAGACCTGGTGACATATCCAAGAAAAAGACCTAGTGAACTATAGACGAAAGTCTGCGAAGGAGTGTGATCTCGCTAGAGACACATTAAAGTCCTAGATCCATCTAAACATAAGAACTAACTCCGGTTAGGCACCTCTCATTATGCTACACAGGCTTGATAAAGCCTCTCCATGAGGTCTAATAAGCCTTGACCAAGAATATGAAATTTAAAGCATCCTAAGAGGTAACCAACCCACGAGCCTCAGGTATGAACACTAAACTATCCCCTTATGGATTATCAGGTATAAGACCTGGTGACATATCCAGGCAAAAGACCTAGTGAACTCTAGGCGAAATTTTGCAAGGAAGTGTGATCTCACTAGATGTTGTGTTCTATTTTGTGATAATTTTAGTAGGTTTAATTGTTTAGTTTTTAGTATAATTTAGTTATTTTGATGTTTGTTTTCATATTATTTTGTTAGTCCTATGTTGTGTGGTGTTACTGTACAGATTTCAAGTCAATTGTTGAATTAGGGAATCAAAATGGTGTGGATTTGGACCAAACGGTGCGTTGCAATTGGGAAGCCCCAAATAGGGGCATTTTCAAGATTCAAAAGAGATGTTTTGTGAAGGCTTTAATAAAGGTGTTTTCAATTTTTAAAAACAGGCGTTTTCCAAGTTTTCAACCTTGTAGAAAACACCTTTGCTCTTGTTCAACAGGGGTGTAACATCCCAGGTATCCCTAGGTCATCAGATACTTGGAGATAATTTGAAACTAAGTTAGATGAAGGAATTGAAGGAGAAAATAGAAGGAAAAGGTTCAAAACCTTAAATTAAGCGTGAGTTTGGAAATCGATATGCTAAGCATGAAACCGACAGACTCTGACTCTGCAATTTTTCATCGATATTAATTCAAGGAAAATTCATGGAAATATTATCAAATATGATATTAGAATTCTAAATATGGTATTTAAAATATTAATAGATAGTAATAAAATAGTTTAGAACAAAAAAGAGATGGATGATAGGAAGTTAGGAACCAAAGTCCTAAAAAGGATACGGGTTTAGAAATTGAAGCCTTTAGAATGAATTGGCAAATTCCAACCCCGGAATGGATTTTTTATATTTTATTTGGATAATTTAAGACAATATAAGGATATTAGAAGTGATGAAATCTAGAAAATGAAGTTGAGGTTAAGCATAGAAAATATCTAAGCAAAATCGGTACACTACGCGAATAACCGACGAATTTTAATTTTTAAAATTTTATAAAAATCTAGCCTAGGGAAAATTGATGGGAAAAAGATTAAAAATGATCTTAGAAATCTAAATTAATGATTAAAAATATTATTAGACAATAATAGAGTAATTAAGGATTAAAAATGGCAATATTGTAAAAATTAAGAAATGATGACATCATAAGTTGACTATTTATCACTCAAATAAAAAAAATAAAAAAAATCAAAATCAAAATGGCCATAAAATCTACTGAAAAATTGGAGGATAGGTATTTGACTAAAATTGCATATGAATTAAATAAAAGAAAAAGAAAAATATATAGATAGGTAAGATGAGAAGATAAGTTTTATCTTCTCATTTCTATCAACTTTCTTACAAAAGAGAGAAAGAAAGAAAAAGAGTAAAGAAAAGAAGAAGAAGAAGAAGAAGAAAAAGAAGAAGAAGAAAATGATTTTTAAGGTAAGAGTATGAATTGATTTATCTCTTTCCATCTATGAATACATGTATGTTGTTTGATGATGTTAATTGTGATATTGTGATGGTTGATTATGTGGTTATGATTAATAAATTGGGAGATGGAGAAAAGAGATTTTGAAGTTGAGAAAAGAGAAATTGATAAGAGAAAAAGGCCTAACTAAGGTAGTTTTGATAGAAAGAAGTAAGATATAAAATAATTAAATGAAAGAAATAAGAAACTAAAGGAGACAGATTTAGGGTTGGAAAGTTCTAGAACTTGAGAGGAAAAATTGAATCAATTATAGTATAGATTAACATCAAAATTGCAAATATGAATTAATCTTCTAAGTTAATAAGTAAATAAATGTAATTATATGAAATAAATTTTATGTAAATATTTTTTAATATGTAGAAAGTGAAGAGGAATTGCAAGATGGTGAATTTGGTGACAAAAGAATTGAGAAAGAGTATCAGTATTTTGGAGCTTAACTAGAAAGGTGAGTATATATTAAATTTCAAAGTACATACCCATTTCATTTTGAACATATGAATCGTATTTGATTATGTGACCTTGAAATTGATAAATTACCTTTGTAATTTCGAATCCTATTTGATTCTCTTTATGTGAAATGTTCTATTTGATTTGAACCCTGACTTAAGCCAAAAAGCAGAAATTCCTTTCTTTCGGTATGGGGATCACCGAACTTTATGCACAGTGACTTGTACCTTGCTAGGAGGTATTTGAATGACCTAATCACAAGATCTAGCTAACCTTGTGTTATAATTTGTTATTGAAAATCTGTGGTTCTGCAATACTATATTGGGAATGTGAATAAAGTTCACATTAAATTAGTAATAATTTCTGCTAAACCCTCAATTGTATTGAATTAAAAATTCGTTAATTGTTTATTGTGATAACCTATTGAGCCAATGATTATATTCATACATCCAAATTGTTGTGCCCAGTTATTTATTATATATTCACTGAGATTTGAATCTCACCCCTTTTCCCTTATTTTT
>CATKHJ010392995.1:0-11044 GCA_949750685.1 Vernicia montana | reverse complement strand
CGGAAAAGTCATCGAAAAATATCGACTGTGTCGGATAGCTGCAAAATTGGTGTCAATAAATTCGTATCGAAGCATGGATACCGAAAATATGCACCACTTAATTTTCTCACCGACGGATTGCCGAAAAGACGCGTCGGCAGATCCAAAATTACACCGTAAATAGGCGAAAATTCAAACGTTCACCAAAATTCACAAATGAGATACTGAATCGAAGCTTACGAGATAACGAGTCCAACGGTACAAGAATCGTTGGAAACGGAGGTCGGAAAGTCGATGAAATAGTGGTCGGAACGTTTCTGGCCGGTGACCGATTCGGCGGCGCGTGCGGCGGCGGACGGCGACCGGGTTGATGGCGTTGGAAGCGTCTCGGCTCCCTTTTCACGGTGGTCCGGCGCGTGTCGACAGGCGGCGACGGTAAAGCGGCGAACGGAGCTGTTTTCTCTTCTGCTCTCTCTCTCTTTCTCTCTTGTGCTTCTTGGTTTCCGTACTGTCCTGATTTTCTGCTTTCTTTTTCTTTTTTTTTTCTTTCCTTTATCCTTTAATTTCTACCTTCCTCCTTATCTTTTGTATATATATATATAAATAATAATAATAATAATATTAATATTTAAAAATCTAAAATCAATTTAATTTAATTTAGCATTCTCAAAAATAATACCCGATAATAGTAATTCAAAATTCGGGGTATTACAGATCCGGTCCATCCAACTCCTCATTCCCCATACTTCGTCGCTTAGGGTCAACCATTTCTAAGCAATCATTAACAATCCCTGGGCCACTTGATTTGAAATTGCCAACTGTTCTAGTGATTCTTTAAACCCCTTCCTTCACAAGTTGTGATCCCAGTAGTAAGGAAGTGTCTCCATTTGTGCCAAAAAATCTAGAGATAATCCCACCATCACCTCCAGTAACATCTCCACATTCCCCAATCATAGCCAACTTACCATACTTGTTTGCTTCACCGGTCTGAGAATTAGCCACCGCATCTTCTATACTAGAATCCCCTGTGTGCAGCCACCTGTGACTGATTGCGACGGGTTAGAGCTCTCATCCAGCTACCATAGTCTCTCTCAAATTGTTGGGTAGGATTATTGTACACCTTTGGACAAGACCTCTATGCATGCCCCAACAGCCCACAAACAAAATAAAATGTCGGGAGGCGCTCATACTTAAAATCAATCCAAAACCAATCTTCCCCCTCCTTCTTAATCTTCATTATACGTTTAAGAGGAACACGAACATTGATAGCAACTCGAATCTTGATATACCTTTTCCAATCTCCAGTAAAATTGGTTAGGTCAAACTAAATAAAGGTACTAATGTACCTACCAATCTTCTCAGTAATTTTCTCCGATATAAAGCCAGGTGGTAAATTGAAAATCTGTACCTATGTATCCACCATATCCAATGGAATAGTATCTGGATTGTCAGTATGAGTCAGCCTTCTGACTATAAGTAGGTTCTATTCGAAGGACCGAGGTCCCCTAAATAACTTTGGCTAAATCCAGCTGATAATAAAACTTAAACCTATATCTTTAATTATCCAGTTCTGTAATAAAAACACCACGTACTGGCCTCCAAATTGAAGCAAGGGTATTTTTCATGTCGTTAAAGTTGACGACTTTTTCAGTGAGAAGCCTACCAACCAAATTGAATTCCTCGCTCACCTTGCCAACATCATCCTTCCCCACCACCATACCTCCTTTCTTCTTATCAGAAATGGAAAGGTGAGCATAATGGTCCTCCAATGGTGGAGCAAATGAGCTATTGCTACTGGCCGTGAGAATGAACCAAAACAAGAAAAAACAAAATGGACGAAACTCTGGTCAAAATAAGGAACTAAATGATAAAAGCTAACAAAAGATTAGTTTGAAGGCACTCGTCACAGCAACAAGACGAAGAACTTGTCAGAGAGACAAGACGCAGAAAATTTGTTGTAGAAGAAGTATAAATTTAAGAAATGATGAAAAAATTTATCAACAATATTTCAAGAAATAAAGAAAGAAAATTGTAGTAAGAGAAAGAGATGAGAAAAAAGTAAAAATTTTAAAAAATGATGAAAATAATTATCAACAATATTTTAAGAAATAAAGAAAGAAAATTATAGTAAGAGAAAGAGACGAGAATACAAGCACTTTTAATAAACCAACACTTGTATTATAAAAGGCGAGAAGCAGTTTTAGATATTGACTAGGTTGTTTCATTAAGGTTTTATTTGGATGCGAGGGAAATGGACAGAAAAAAAAAGAAATGGAGAGAAATAAGGAATGTATCTAACCCAAATGGAGACTATTTCTATCCATTTCTTTACTCTATTTCTAACATAGAGTAAAGAAATGCGTCCTTTCATTATAGAAAGGACGCCTTCTATAATACAATGTCTTATTTTAGTTATTTTTTCTTTTTTTAATTATTTTTAGATTATATTAAATTTTTTTCATTCAAGAAAAATAACAATATACTAAAAATATTTAACAATTGAAATAAAGTGTAGCTTTCTTATATTTTTAATTTTTACTAATATAGAATTAGAAAAATTAATAATATTATTTATTATATATATTATATAATTCTATTAATTCTATTATATGAAATTTATTATATAAAATTAAAATATATAAAATAAAATATAAGCTATTTACCAATTGAATTGGTCTTTATTAAATTTAAACCAAATAATTAGTTTATGTAGAATCAATTAATGCTTCTTAATTATTGATTAATAGATTTTATTAATTTTTGTAGTAGTGTCTTGCATATATAATGTCAAAATAAAGGAGGCAATACCACCTAAATAAATTAAAAGTAAATTAATTACTCCCTCCGTCTCAAATTGATAGACAAATTTTCTATAATGGACGTTCCAAATTATAGGCACATTTCCATTTTAAAAGAATAGTTTAGATAATATTTTACTAAAATATCCTTATTTATTTAACATTGGTATTGATAAAATAATTATTTAAACTAATTGTATTTATATTTCCAAAAACACATTAATTAATATCCACTAATACTAGAGTTGGATTCTAAAAAATTAATTTTTTTGGGTTGTGAGTTACTGCAAAGGTACTTTTGGAAAAAAAATTTAAAATTAATGATTTTAACTAAATTAACTTCTAATTCTTAATCCATGTGAAAAGTTAGTTGTGCCTATCAATTTGGGACGGAGAGAATAATAATTTAAAGTGAGACCCATAATAAGTTAAGAAGTCCATTTCAACCTATGTTGCAAGTCACATTTTAACCTATTATAACCTGCTATCAAAAATAAAACTACTGATTTTTCAATAAACCAGATGTATGTTAGTAATAGCCATAAAATATATGAGCTATAAACCAAAAGATTTTCAAAACAACTAAACTCAACTTATATATATGTATATATAAAATCAAATTGAGTTTAAACGTAAGTTATTTTTAGTTTTTTTTTTTTTTAAACTAAAGTTATCTTGAGGGAAAATGCAATTTTTCTTGCCCAAAGGTAGTGTATCCCATATGCACGTTAGTAAAACTAGGGGGCTGGTTCAAAGTTAATGCCAGATAAAAATGATTTTGGTTATAGTTTTCCTGGGAGCGAAAAAAGGAAGGAGAGGGATGGGGTTTCTCTCGCTTTTGGCATGGGAACTTAGTTTTCGCCTGGGTATACGCCCTTAGATTGCCGTTGCATATTTAGCTCCTGATTGCTATGGGAATGCCATTTAGTTGACTTGTGCCTGTTTGAATAGCCTCGGTAAATCCTGTGTTTTTTTTTATAAGAATCAAAACGATCTTTATAAGGTTCTTCTTCTGAATGAAATTCAATGGGATCCAGAGATACCATGTCTTTATCCATAGAATCCCAAGTGCCTGGGTCAATCTAAAGTTCAATTCTATCTGAATTATTCATTTTCAAATGATATTCACATTGTTCACAAATATTCATTCTTGACTTAAAAAAAACCAGTCCCCTTACGAAACTTTCGTTATTGGGTGAATGCTAAGATTACGCATTGAATTTTTGGTAGTAGATCCATAATCAAAAAAATGTTTTTGATTGTTCCAGAAGAAATAAAACAAAAGATAGGACCCTTTTCTAATGAATCATATAGTTCTACGAATTCATCACCAAATAAGGTTATCAAATGAATTGTAATTACAATTGACAAGACTGAAAAAGATATATGGGTTAATATATAGCTGGGATGGAAGGATTAGAACCTCCGAATAGTGGGACCAAAACCCGTTGCCTTACCACTTGGCCACGCCCCATTTAGATTTCCAGAGATCAATTCAGAAGTACTTTTTTTTAGTAAACAGATACTATGTTTACATATGGATCTCTCTGTTGTTATATTCCATTTAGGATTCGGAATAGGCGTTGAATTTCTAAATTCCTTTCCAGTTTGTATCTGTTGCAAAATCGAATTTGAGTATCAGGAGTTACTTCACGTATTGCTTGACGTAAAACATATAGTGGATTTGTTTTTGTCTTTTGTTGAATCTTTTTCATGGCTTGATAGATAATTTGATAAGCCAATGATTTTTTTCCGTGTTTCAGAATACGATTAACCAACATATTAACTAATCGATTACGATAAATTGGATCAAATTTTGCAGTTTTTTCTTTTGCAGTACCTCAATGTGACATGAGTGTGCAAGGGGTTCTCAGGAATCAGTTTTCCTTTTATTAGGGCTATAAAATTCTCTTTATTCCTCCGTTCATACGTATTTCATATATTCCATATCCATCTATTGATACAGAGCCAATTCAAATAGATTTATTAGAGGGAAAGGTTTTCATAGAAATTCTCGTAGAATCGAGAATGAAGTTTTCATTTTATACATGCCAAATCATGAATTAGTAACTGCATCCAATCTAAAAAAAAATCCCAATTGTTTCTTTTTTTTTTTATTTTTTTTGGAATGGAATATTTACGGAATCCCTATAAATAGGATCAAGCCTTCGATTCATCCTCTTTTTCCAAGAGTTTCATAACTGGACGCTGAACCCATTTCATATGATAGGAGTTGTCGACGTATTGGGCGCGTACGGTTCTGTAGAGTCGCAATAAGGGTGACTTATCACACAAGACCTAGTACTGAATTCTAAACTGAATTTTGAATTCCTTTGTTCTCCTCATTTAACCTTTTCTGCTTACTTATCTTATGCTTAGTATCTATAGAAAGAATCAGTGGAGAAATTTTGTATTATATATAGTAATCTTTCTGATATCTAAATTGTAAGGGTTTCAATTTTTTCAAATGAACGATTTGAAACTATAGGCGAATGACGGGAATTGAACCTTTGCGTCCAATATCCGGGAAAGGAGAAGGTTCCATCGGAACAATTATTTATTTTAGGGAACCCCATCTCTCTTTTTTCTTAAAAAAAGAAAAAGAAAAAGTGAGCAAAACCAAACTGAAATTGAAAAATCGAACCGAATTGACTGGTTTGGTTTAGTTTTTTAAGTGATTCGGTTTTTAAAATAATAAACGAATTAAATTTTGATTTAGTTCGATTTTTATGAAAAAAATTTTAATTTTAATTTGAATCGAATCGACTAAAATTTTAATATATATATATATATATATATATATATAATAATTTTAATATATATAAACTATATTATTAATAAATATATATTATAATAAAAAGAAAAAAAATAATCAAATCAAAAAATTAAATCGAACCAAATCGAATTTTTTCTATTTAATTCGATTTGATATATAAACTATATTATTAATAAATATATATATAATTTATTATAATAAAAAGAAAAAAATAATCAAATAAAAAATTAAATTGAAACAAATCAAATTTTTTCTATTTAATTCGATTTGATTTTCACTCTAAGTTTGGTTTAATTAGATTAAAAAAACCCAATTTTTAAAATACATTAAATAATTCCTAAAAAAAATAATTAAAAATTAAAAATTTCTAAATTTTAACAATAATTACCTCACCTTCCTCTCTCTCTCTCTCTCTCTCCCTGTGACAGCATAGAAGACAACACCACCACCGCCAACAGCTCTCCACCACCACCGGCAACGGCGTAGTTGTTTACGCAGCAGATTCACGAGATCTGCTCTCAAGTCCCACTATTTCCCGCATATTTAACATTCAAACTTTCTTTGTAAGTAACTTCTCAATTCTCTCATTTCTTCAACTATTCTCCTTTTGACTTCACAATTTTTCGATCATTTCCCAACACTAACTTCTTGTTCTTCTTCTACTTGTTCTTCCTCTTTCGATAGTTTTCCCGAGAAACAAACAGAAGATTGTGTTTTGTGGTGTACCTGTACAGAGAATTAGGGTTTCTGGAACAAGCGGATTTAATCTGCGTATTTATCATCATCTGAATTAATCACTGAGAAGACTGGAGACTGGTTGTGGTGCCAGAATTAGGGTTTCGATTAAGGTTTTAGGGATTTTAGGGTTTAATATTCAAGAGAAGAATTTTGCTTGGTCTGCTTAATTGATTTCTATTGTTGTGTTTGGATTACAAGGTAATTAGAGCTCGGTCAATCTGATTTTGAGATGCAAAGTTAGGGTTTATGATGATAGAATGACAATGGTGCGGCTTCTAGGACTGAGTCGCGGTGAATCAGACGAGTCACCCAGGGAGATCACCTCGCGAAGTAACCTAATAAGTGAGTCTGGCGAGAGTGGTTGGCTAATCAGGTTCTTTGACTCATCCTTTTTCTGTGAGTGGATTGCAGTGAGCTACCTATACAAGCATGATCACGCTGGGGTACGTGACTATCTATGTAACAGAATGTATACCTTGCCCTTATCAGGTATCGAGAGTTATTTGTTCCAAATTTGTTACATGCTAATACACAAGCCGAGCCCATCTTTGGATAAGTTTGTCATCGATATGTGCTCAAAGTCTCTACTGATAGCTTTGAAGGTGCATTGGTTTTTATTGGCGGAGCTCGAGGATTCTGATGATAATGAAGGGATTAGTAGGATTCAGGAGAAGTGTCAGATTGCAGCTACTTTGATGGGAGAGTGGCACCCACTGGTGCGGCCACCAAATGAGTCTTCCAGCCCTGGCAGTAAGAACCAGGTTTTGAGTAAAATCCTGTCATCAAAACAAAAGTTTTTGTCACTGACGTCTTCACCACCTGCAAGCAAGTCTCTGTCCTTTTCACCCTCATCAGGGAATAATTTAATGGAGGATGGAAATCTGTTGTCACCAGACGAGAACAAGCTTTTTAAGAAGTTTATTCCTGGTCCAAAAGTAAGAGATGCATTGTTGTTTAGGAAGTCAGGGGAGAAAGATGAGGAAGAGAGTGAGAAGGATGGGTTTTTCAAGAGGCTTTTGCGGGATAACAGTAGAGGCGGGGATGAGGACTCAACATCGAATTCAGATGGCTTTTTCAAGAGGCTTTTGAGAGATAGCAGTAGAGGAGAGGATGAGGAGTTGACATCAACCTCAGATGGTTTTTTCAAGAGGCTTTTGAGGGATAGTAGTAAAGCTGAGGATGACGAGTTGACGTCAAGCTCAGAAGGTTTTTTCAAGAGGTTGTTTCGTGATGGCAAGAGTGATGTTGATGATAAGTCAGTTTCCAAATCACTGGAAGATGATGAAAAAGAGGGGTTCCTTAAGAAATTTTTTAAGGAGAAGTTTGAGGACAAGAAGGATGGAAATGATAGGAATGATCATGAAGAAAGAGTGAACTCTGAAGAGAAATGTTCAAAATCTGCAGAGGATGATGAAAAAGAGGGGTTCTTCCGGAAATTATTTAAGGATAAGTTTGAGGATAAGAAAGATGGAAATGATAAAATTGATGAGGTGAATGTCAATGGTGAGGAAGAAGAACCTTCTGAATTTTCATTGTTTCGAAGATTGTTTCGGGTGCATCCTGAGGATGTCAAAACTACTGCAGTAAATGAGAATAGCAATAGCAGTGGCTTGTTTGAGAGCAGCCCAGGCACTGAGAATTTTTTCCGCAAATTGTTTAGAGATCGTGATCGTTCACTTGAAGATTCAGAGTTATTTGTTTCAAAGAAGAATAAAGAGGTGCGGTGATAATCAATTAATTTATGTCTTGCTTGGTTTGCATTGAAAATTGGTTGATTATGCAGTACATATATGTTTGACTCATTGTTATTTTAAGGTGATTGAGGTTTTTTTGATGGGCATTATTTGATTCTCCAAGTGGTGAAATTGTGACGTAAGAATTTGAGAAACATTTCTGTTATGTACCCTCACCTCATATTAGAATTTTTATTTGCATTATAAAGTAATTCCTTATTTGCGTAGCTGAGAAATAAGTTAGATTGATGGTTATTGATGTTGGTTAGGGCATCTTTGCTCATGGTGTGTTTGTGGAAATGCAACACAGGATAGGTCTTATCCACGAAAGTTAATGCTTTTGATATTGATTACTGTTGAAGTTAGTGAACATAGTTGTTAAAGAGGCATGCAAATCCTAAAAGGCAAGCAATGTTGTTGAGGCGCGTGCCTAAGGCAAGGCTCACCTTTGCTACTATTTCACTATGAGACAAAAAAAAGTAGGAAAGTAGCAAATTATGCAATTGATTAGAGCAAATCATACCTCCATCCTATCCCAAATTTAGGATGATTACTATGCATGTATAGAATTCAATCTTCCCATAGGCAACCAATTGATTGGGCAAATCGTGTCCCAAATCTTAGTATGATTACCATATATGCATATATTTCAAAATTCTTCTAGTCAACCAATTGATTGGGGAAAATCATGTCCCAAATTGTAGGATGATTGCTATATACATACAATATACAATCTTCTCTTAGTCAACCAATTTATTGGGCCAAGTGATATGCTTCTGGCATTGTTTGTGGTGTGGGGGTGGGGGTGGGGGTGAATAACTAAAAATTTTGCATGCTGTCCACTTGAATCTTGCTTGATTTATTGAAACAAAAGATAAATTGCCCCAATCCACCCTTTCCCCAGCGGCCCCCAGCCAAATGAGAAAAAGAAAGATAATCCCCTGGCAATATGTATATTTTGAAAATTTTCTTAATTCTTGAAAATAGGAATACAACAATGGAGAATTGTATGGACATGTTTGTAATTGTGCTTGGGTTTTGAGAGTTATAATCGTGCACTATTGGGGACTAGAGTCAACATCATCCTTTTCCATATTAGGCATAGTAAATTAAAGTTCAGGGTATGAGTGATGATAAAGTATGCGGTAGAATGCTTACAATTGGAAGTCCTATGTGACTAATGAGCTCTTCTTATGATAGGTTGACGGCAAATATAAGATACAATTTTCATGGCCGTGAAATTGAAGGTTAAGGCACTTCATTAAGTTATTTCCTTTTCAGGCACCAAAATTGGGTAAAATATGACAATAAATAGTCTAATGATGATATTTAGATCGCTATTGGTTGGTGTTGTATGTGCAAGAATAGAAGGGAGGTACTTGATAACCTCTTCTTTATTGCAATATTGTGGTTGTTGATGGCATTTCTTTTGTGCATATAATGGTGTCAGATCTTCTTTTCTGATGTTAAAATTTTGCCGGAGTAGTTTGTAGGAATCTTAAAAATTCAAGCCTATTGCCATTATGGCTAGTGCGATGCCTTTATATAGAGTGAGTAAAGATTCAAGTTTTATTCATTTTCCTTGCTTGATGCATCTAACCCACGGCTTTTACATGGTGCACTTTCTTGCTCTTTTTACCTTCCTCTCTACCAAATATAGCTCAAAAGCCTTTTTTTTTTAAATTAAATCTTTTATGGTTGTCATCTAGGTTTTTATTGCAGTACATCATCCATACATAGCCTAATGTGGCATGAACTGCAAAACTAGTGCATTAAGGTCATTATTTTCTTTTAAAGTTCAATTAGCCGGTCTTTCTTGAAAAAAATTACACTTTAGGATCTTATATTGATTTTAAACTGTTGCAACTACCAAAAGAGTTTGTAGCATGCATTGTTATTTGTTATAAATGATGCAACTGTAGTTGTTAGCATGCCTCGAGCTCGTGGTTCAACGGTCAAGCTAGTGACCTGTCTAAGGTGCATGTCTCATTACCTAGGCATGCGCTTTTTTCTAGGTTCATGGCATCTAGTCTGCTATTAAAATTGTGCCAGAGTTGTTGGCTTGGAATCTTAAAACTCAAGCCTATTGCCATTATGGCTAGTGTGATGCCTTTATATAGAAAGAGTAAAAATTCTAGTTAGATTTATTTCCTTTGCTTGATGTATCTAACCCACGTCTTTACATGGTACACTTTCCTGCTCTCTTGCCTTCCTCTATGCCAAATATAGCTCAGATTTTTTTTAAAAAAAATATCAAATAGTGCATTAAGTTCATTGCAAAATTTTCTTTTATGGTTCAATTAGCCGGTCTTTCTTGGAAACATTCACACTTTAGGATCTTAGACTGATTGAAACTGTTGCAACTACAAAAAAAAGGAAAAAAAGAAAAAAAATTGTAGCATGCATTGTTATTTGTTGTCAATGATGTAACTGTAGTTCTAAAATGCATGGCTCAAGGCTCAACAGGTGTTAGGTTTAGTGCCTCTACTGTGGTCAAGCTGGTGACCTGACTGAGGTGCATGTGATGCAGCGGAAAAAGTTTAGGGCAATTAGATCTCAACAATTAGGGCTAGAATAGATAGTGATTGTGGTTGGAACAAGAAAATAATTAGGGTTTAAAGAAAACCTCTGATTTAAAATCTGAATTGAAAATAATAAGAATACATAATATTGTATGATAGCAGCCTTATTTATACTAATTATGATAAATCCTAACCCTAGACTAAAAAGTAACCTAATACTAATTAAAATACTTATTTAAGAAGAAAACTAAATAAACATAGGAAAGAAATCTAAAACAAATTCAACTAGGAAAACTAAATAAAATTCCTAATTTAAAGAAATCTAAATCAAACTGAATTATGAAAACTAAATAAAATTTCTAATTTAAAAATTAAATAAAAATAATTTCTAAATCTTATCTTATTTTTCCTTAACTGCATCATTCTCCCCTGCTTGGAAAAAACTCGTCCTCGAGTTTTGTAGTGCTGAAGAATCAACAATTGAAATACAAAATCAAT
>CATKHJ010392946.1:0-12539 GCA_949750685.1 Vernicia montana | reverse complement strand
ACCAACCTTTAATCAATGAACTGAAACATGATAAAAGGTTTAGACTAAAACAGACTTTCTCCCTCTTTCATTCTCTTTATGTATTTTGTGCTTTCTTTCATTTCCTTCTTTAATTGCTTTTTATTATTTGGATTCTTTCTTTAATTGTTTTTATTATTGGATTTAATTTTGGGGAATATGTTGCTTTCCTAGAATCCCATAAGGGCTAGAGAAAGTATCCCCTATTTTGGTTTGTTTTGTAAAGTTAATATTTATTTTCTTTATTTAATTACTTTAAATGCATATTTACTTTATTGCTTTAATTGATTCATAATTGTTCATTCATTTAAATGTTCATTAAATTCCATTTTAAGTCATTGTATATTAAACTTGCCAAACTCATTTTAATTAAAAAATAAACCGAAAACCTAGTCCCCGAATCCTCTTTAGTAATCGAGGCTAGTGTACTTTTTTCATTGGACAATAAATTGGAGTCATTAAATGGGTTTTCCCTTAAATTTTCCCACAATAAAATAAATTAAGGTGGCAAATCCCAAAACGTATTTTCAAAGATCAACCAATCCGAACCCGAGGGTTCCATCGTGAGATCAAACCCAAATGAGCATTTCGATCCCCTCTAGCGGATCGGACCGGTGCTCGGGCGAGGCCTCACAACACTAAAATCCTTTCATTATGAAATCTCAATCTTAGTTAGAGTCATGGATTTGTCAAACTCTAATATGCTTCAATCATATGTCTATATCTCGATTCTAATTCTTGATAAATTGATTCCTACTAGAAATCCTTTCTAGTGAATCTTCACTACCTCGGCCAAGGATTTGATTATCAAGAATAATCAGATAGCATAGGATTTCTTCCTTGTTTATTCAAGTTAATGAATTCTCTTTTGGCGATCACTTGCCTCCATACATAACTAGTTAGAATCATCACATGCCATATATCTTTACATGAATAGCATTAGTATGTAAGCAGTAACAAATCCCAACTACCAATGAATAAGATACAGTGTCCCTCAATTCAAAGGACTATATGTACAATTATGACCTAGACGATGATTTATTAACTAGCAATAAAACTCCATGTTATCATCATCTAATCTCACAGTTCAATCATTCATCACATGAATATCCATATATTTATATCAACAACTTTTATCAAGCAGCATGATGCTCACTCCCTCTATAATCATAAGTATCACATACTGATTATAGAATATAAACAGAGGTGACGGTCTCTCCAAAATTAATGACGCCCAGTAATTATTCCTATGACCATGAATATTTAAAGTATTTGTTTGAGAGCGATCTGTCATCCATATTCTCAACACTTGAAAATAGATCCGCTTACAAAATACTAATGGACTTCAACTATATATTTAATACAATGGAACAATTGATTTATACAAACATAAATTTATTGCCATTAATTATAATATTGTTTTACATTTATATAAACATATATACAACTCTAGGGCATATACTTTAACAATTTTCCACTTGCACTAGAGCCAATCAGTACAATATCTAAGTCCTATCTTCTCAAGATGGAAATCTAGCTGTTGCTGACTCATTGCTTTAGTAAGTGGATATGCTGTGTTATTAGCTGACGCTATTTTCTACATGGCAATTTTTCCTTTTCCAATGATCTCTCTGATAATATGATAGTGCCTTTCTATGTGTTTGGATTTCTTGTGAGACCTGGGTTCCTTTGCTTGAGCCATAGCTCCATTGTTATCGCAGTAGAGAGGAACTGCGGATTCAATGGAAGGAATCACTCCAAGTTCTGTTACAAAGTTCCATATCCAAACAGCTTCTTTTACAGCATCAGATGCAGCAATATACTCGACTTCTGTTGTCACGACCCAACTTCTGAGTTGCGATGGTCCTAGGACATGGGTAGGCATAAGGCCACCGAAAACCCGTAGAACCTATTACTATACTATAACCAATCACACATACAACTATTCTAAATCAGAACCTCAAACACATTTCTATAATAAATCTACATCATCCACACATTAAATGTATGCCATTAGTACAATATGATAATATGCCATATATTATAGTCCTAAAATGAAATTATAGAATTGAACCATCATAAACAACTCAATATCACAATGACCATGGAACTCTAGACTTGACTCTTGGAGATACATACTCATTATGATATAATCAAAATGACAAAATGAAAACAGATAGAGTAACCCCCAAGCGAGAAGATGTAGCTTGAGTTTTACCTCATCAGAACTTCTATAGCATCTGAAAAAAAGATAAACCACTATGGGGTGAGATATAAATCTCAGTGAATACACAATAGATCAATATGTTATGCCAGCTAGATATAATATAGAATATACGAATAGAATAGCTTCAAGGCTTTTTAGGCAATATAAACGATTAGATAATCAAAATTATCACATTGGGATTCATTTATGAAATCCATGAATATATCCAATGAATAAGCAATTAAACACAATTTACTTTATTTTAGCAGAAATCATACATTCGAGAACGGTATGTTCCCATTCACATATAGATCGAGTGTCGGCTAAAAGCTTCGCACACTCATTATAACAATTCAAGCGAAAAACTGATCAGGTTTCCCGGCTAGGACCCCCTTCTTAGCTAGGGTGGATACACTATCCCTATCCACCAGGCCTTCTTTACCATGTGCACATGACTGATGTATACCCCACATCAGATGGGGATTTCTACTTTACATACTTTATAACAATTCAACAATAGATAGCATTAGGGATAATCAAATGAACTATAGTACTCATCAAGGAGTACGGGTTTCAACATATTATCTTTATATCGATGCAAAGTAGACCGAAGGTCTCAAATTGATGTTTTAACATATTTGGGTTCATGAATAGATATCAATGGAACATAAGTTCAATCAAATAATCAAATGGTTTCGATAAACATATGGTCATACAACAGAATGACGCCCATAATACATTGACTATTATATACTCACCTTAGGACTCCTTTACTCCTAACTAGCACAAGAAAAAATGATGATCGCCCGATTCCTCTTGTTCCTTGTCCTTGGGTTCTACATGAACCATTCAAATAAACCACAATTAAATCATCATTTCCTAACTTATCTACAAAACTATGATAGTTTCTAATTCCCATACTTCTAGTTCTACACTTAGCATACAATCACTATCAATACAATCAACGATTCAAGAATCGATACATATGCTTTCTATTGGGTCTAAAAGACCTTGGACCAATGTCCAATTCCATTCAATTATACTCCACATTGATCATAGACGTTACTCTTCCATGCCAATCATTGAAATAAAAGCATCTTAAAATTGAGCAGGTACTAATGGTAGGCCCATACCCTCTGCCCGTACTTGAAGAGTGCCAGGCAGTGGCAATGGTACGGGCGTACCTTTGCCCGTGCCCTGCCTCTGACATACAAAATGAATGATATGCCTACACATACGGGCATACCATCATCCTGGGTAGGTTTTTCCCGAGAAAAACTTTCAAATTACTTTGAAGAACATACCCAAAGCTAAATCATCACCAAAATATGTAATGTTCACAAAATTAAGCTCATTTTATCAACCAACACTTAGATCAAACAAGAATCTTAAAAACCCATTTTTGATCAAACCCATTATCACCAAATGAGTAAACTTGAAACCCATTTGACAAATCATTTTCATATACTTCAACATTTCCAAATCAAGTTTACAAATCATCATCATGCATTTTTCTCAAAGAAAATCATATTTTTGAAACCCATTTAAGTAAATCTCTTGAAGAAAAGAGAAGAAGAAGACAGACCAATACAAGCAATGTATTGATAACATAAAGAAAAGACTTTAGATCTTAGATTGTTACCTTTAAGATCTTCTCTTGATGGTGATTTCTCTTGACCAAATGAAGAAAAAAAGAAAAGAAGAAAAAGAAAGTTAAGAGGAAAGTTGAGAAAAGAGCTTCTTGCTTTTGAGAGTTTTTGATAAAATGAAAAGATGATAGCTTTTGGCAATTGGTGCTTGAGTTAAAATGGAATGGATGGCTATGATTTAATCATGGTAAATGAATGGTTGGCTATTTTTTTCATTTGAAATCTTTTAATCTAAAATCAATGAAAATAAGATGATACATTATGACTAGGTTCATTGAACCTTAAATACAGTATAAAATTATGTTAGTGGGAAATGGAACCCATTTTCTATTAACTCATTTCTAGCACAACAAATATCAATTTTGGTCCATATCTTTCCCATTAATTGCACTATGGCCAGACACCATTAAGGCTTAGGCAATCTAGCACTTATTCAATGCTACTCATATACATATTCACATACTTATGGAATTTAATTATAAATTCAACAATAATTTCACATGAAAATATATTAATTTCAACTTTCTAAACACAATAACATTCAATTAGTTTCATTCTCATATAAATCAAATGGTTTAAGAAGCTAGGGTATTACAAATTCTGTTTCTAAAGTCATCAATTACACTACTCAATTTCAGGTAACCCAATTTTCCTATGAATAGTAACATATTCAGTTCAAATGATTTTTCTCTCTCTATACTTCGAATCCTTCAAATTAATTTTACCAGTGTATACTAGAGACATTTATATACAACTTTCATGTTTTACACTTCTCCAAATTCTGTCTCTAAAATAATAGAATTGGCTCCTCAATTTCTCCCCAATTCTAAAACCTAACTTTCCCAATTCAAGATACAAGTTCAATTCAAGCTCTAGCATGCATTCTATACTAAATCAAACTATCAATTCCTTCATTTGACTTCATGAGACACTCAAAATCATTAAGAAATGAAATTAACCAATTTTCCTCAAATTTTCTATTATAGGCCAAACCACAATAGGAAAGAAAAAAAAAGGAAGGAAAGCATTCATTGTTACAAGGAAATGCAAGAACATACTTTGAATGTAGAAAAAGACTTGTAAGATCAAGAAATTACCTTGAAATCTTGTTTTGGGTTTTGGGGAAGGGCTTGGCCTAAATCCTTGAGAGAAGAAGAGAAATTTTATTTTTCTTTTAATTGTGTTTAGTGAATGATATGTTTAGTGAATATTTTGGTGAAAAATGTAAGGCTAAGATCAAATCAAGAATTTTGTATGAATAATTTTGTATGGCTTACTATGGAAGCCTTGTAATTTCTATTCAAATTTTTCCTTCTTGAAAATAAGATGATGGCTTATGTCTAGATTCATTGAACCAATATTTTGAGAATTAAAAATTGTGTTAGTGGAAAGTGGGACCACTTTCCACTAACCCAATTTTAAACATAATTTATCATCATAAAAATCACATTTTCTCTTACATTTTCTTGACCATGGCTGGCCATCACATAGGTGAGGTGGACCCCAGACTTATTTCACATACACTTATGCAATAAATTTTCATTTTTTATAGTTTTTAGGAAATGACCATTTTGCCCTTCTAGAGCATGTGATTTCATATTCATTAATCGGTTCATATATTCAAACATATTTAATTTAATTATGTTCTTATTGTATTCATATCAATCATGTATACAAATATACATCTTGTTTAACATAAAATGCATTCAAAATTTGAATAGACAAAATTAGGCACTTTAAAGATCATGCTCGGCTCTATTGGTCCAATTTTTATTCAAATTCCTTTTTCTAAGTCATCATGGCTATTGGATACAAAGTATATGAATTTGGGGTATTACACCAATTCTTACACTTGGCCAAAAAACCTAAGGGTGTAATTCTTCTCTTTCTCATATCACAAGAATTGCAAACCATATTGGTACTCTTACCTTACCCAACAAAGCCATTCTCCAAACTTTTCTTTCACCTTCTTCAAATATGCTAGACATTGAGTATATGATACACTCCAAGTATATTAGGGAAATAAATGGTGTATATGGGTATATATTTGGAGAGGTGGGTGTTCAAGAAAAATCTTGGAAAAGATCAAGGGTTGCAATTCCTAGTGGAGGTCCTTCCCAAGTGGAGGAAAGATTATGAAAAGACTCAATCTTTTAGATCATATGCATGGAGACATTGTGGACATGCAAAATAAAATGGGAATTCCTCCATGTGACTTGAAAGATTGGGAATTTAGTGAAGGAGAAGAACAAAAAGAAGAATCTTAGAGCTAGGGCTATAAATTTTCTTTTATTTTTTTTATTTCTTTATCTTTTATCTTTTATTTTCATTGTTTTAAGCATCTTGTATTTCCTTTTAATTGAATGAAGTCTTTTTTAATTTGACTTACTTGATGCATCTCTTATATGTACTTTAATTTTTTTTTTTTACCTTAATTGCCTTGATGTTCCCTTTTAATCATTATGTAAATTACCATTAATCACTGTTAATTGACTTTCAATTTCTCTTTTTGATCTTCACAAAGGGGGAGAAGTGCAATGAATTTGAAACCTTATTTGATTAAGGAGGAGAAAACAAATAAAACCTATTTGATTAAGGAGGAGAAAATAATATTTTCCTTAAAAAATATATGGATCATTTATTCAGGGGGAGCCTTATATTTTGTGTACTTTATGTTATTTTATCACAAATTCAATATAATTGTCAAAATCAAAAAGGGGAAAATTGTTGACATAAATTGGGTTTCCAATTTAGTCAATCTCTATTTTCATCTTGACAATCAAATTGAATAGTTCTAATATTTCATCTAAGTGTATTTTGACGGATAAATGCCTTAGAAAAGCTTAGGATTCAAGAACTTAGAAAAATCTCTTAGTGTTTTGCTGAACTCCTAATTTGCGCAAGCAATATAAATATAGCGCCCGCAATAACCTTGTAGCGACCGCAACTCAGTTATCGCGACCGCAATATAGCACAAAGCCTGAATTGCAGATTTCATCCAGAGAGGTTTGCCGTTCGTGTAGTGACCGCAACTCTGAATGCCAAAGCTTGATCGTGCTCGCGACACCTTTGTTACGACTGCGACATTTATAAAGTTGATAAGAGTCCCAACGGTAACATCAGCAGCGAACGGAAATCTACCATGTGGCACTAGCCGTTAGACATATATGAATATATCGAACACAATATATATGTAGCTACCGCGAAAGATTAATAGCGATCGCGATATGAGCATGGCAACCACGATTCTTGTTTAGCAAAGCATTAAATGAAGATTTTCTAACTATTGGAGTTGGATTTTTTTTTAGCATATTTGTAACAACTCTTTGGTAGTGCGAAACTATAAATATCCCCTCCAAAGGACTTTAATGCATACCAATAACCTCTCTAACAACCAAACTCTTGCAAATTTATTTCTCAAGCTTTCAAATTTTCATTTAACACCTTGTGTGTTTGTTGTAAAGGCATTCATTGCTTAAGGGTTTAGTGTTAGCCATTAAACACTATCTAGGTTGGGGAGTGAACCTTTGTGAAAAATCTTGTTAGGTTTGAGTGTTAACCTTAGTGAAAACACTTGTGAGGTTTTTAGTATGAGCCTATTGAAAACACTTGTAAAGTTTGTTGTGAGCTTAAACACTAAGTTGGGAGTGAACTTGTTAAAACTCCATTGATAGTGAAATACCCAATTGGTGATTGGGCAGTGAATGTAGGATTGGTAATAATCTGAACCAATATAAATCCTTGTGTTCATTCTTTTCCTTTTTCCTTACTCAATTAATTTTTAATTACCCACCAATTAAACCCCCCCCCCTTTTTCGGTGCATATTGGGCAGCAAGTTTTTCTTACTCAAGTGTGTTGATGGAGATGCCAAAAGAGGAATTTCTACATTTGGATCAATTCCATGGTTGTCTATGAAGAAATTTGTGGAGAGCTTGGGCAATGGATGAGAAAGGGGCTCCAAAGGAGATTCATTTACTCCAATATATCATATTCTTGAGTGAGATTCTCTTCTTCTTCATGTTCATAAGATAAATGGGGATATGAAAATGGCTAGAGGAGGCTGCCATTTGAAGATGGAAATGATAATAAATGAATTTGATGGAAAGAAATGAAGAAAGAAGTGAAGAAAGATGGATTTTATGGCAAAATTGGCTTGAAAATGGCAATTTTTAGAGAAAGAAGATGATGAATAGAAAAACCCTAGAAAATTATGCACTTTAGGATGAATAGTACAAAAGCGGGGCTGCAATTTCAAGTTTAAAGTGGAAGAGAATGAATTTGGAGATGAAAATGCAAAGAAAAGTGCAAATTAGTTAGATTTTTGTGGAAACTTTGCTTAGAAATGGAGGATTTGAGCTAGAGAATGGAGAAGTTATTCAAACCTTGAAAATTATGCACTTTTGTATATGAATGATGAAGCTATGGGTTGCCACTTGGAGATTTATAGCAAAGAAGAAGAAACTAGCTAAGGAAAATGCAAAAAGGAAGTGAAAGAAATTGATTTTTGGTGGAAAATTTATTGGAAATGGCAAGATGAAAGCTTTTGAGTTGAGAGGGTTTTGAAAATTGAAAATCTGCACTCAGGGAAAATGAAAAAGAAGATGGACATTTAAAAAGACCAAGAAACCGGACCCTTAGACATTGGAGGTGAAACGACAATCATTGTTGTTGTTTTGCACCAAATGTCGAAAACGTAGTCGTTTAATGCAAAACGACATAAGGAAAAAAAAAAAGAAAGGAAAGAAAAGAAAAAATTCAAAAAGAAAAATACTAAAAGAAAATGATGAGAGAAAATGAGTAAGAACGCTAATTTGAATTTAAATTTGAATTAATAGATTAAATAATAGAATGTTAATTGAAGAAAATTACAGAAGAATGAAAAAATAAATTTGGTTGAAGAAGATCTATGAAGATGAATTTTCTTAAAGAAGCTTTAGAAATAAGCCTTTTCTCAAAGGAAGCCTTGGCTTAAAATGATAAAGAAAGAAGAACTTGCTCGAAGGGGCCAATCTGCTTTGAGAAGCCATTTTGTTCGAAAGAGTCAAATGGTGACGAAATGGAGCAGTAACCCAAAGTAAGGACGATGCCAAATGAAGTTCATGTATGTTTTCTTAGATCCCGGGATAAAAAATAAATCTTATGCTTTGTTTGAACTTAGTATTATCCAACCAAGTCCTACCCAAAGCGAGGGAAAATTGTAAGTATTGCATTTTGATCCCCTTAAACCCCGATGATGATAGCTATCTGGAAATGGATTTCTTAGCAAAGAGTTGCTCGACAAAGCTAGTTTTGAAATTAATATAAAACTATAGAAAGGGTGAGAACCTCAGAAAATGGGAAAATCAAACCTAAGGAGACCTGATGGACCTTGTAAAAATACAGAGAGGCTAGAAAAAATAGTAGAGCAAGACCAGGAAGGCCACTCAAGGCTTAGGCCTTTAGGGCCCAAACAATTTGCCAAGCCAACTTTGGACCTTGAGAGACTACTAGGGTTAGGGTTTTGCATCGTTTTCAATTTCTAGGCTTTTTCACGCGCTGTTAAGACCATTTTAGTCGTTTCTAATAATTTCCAGTATAGTTAAAATTGCTATTGAGGAGAGAATCATTTTAAAGAGGAATAAATATATCCTAAATAGGAAACTTTAGAATTAGGGTTTCCATCTTTTTTCATGGGTAGTTGGCTATAAATAGGTAGGTTTAAAATTAGAAAAGGACAACATGGAAGGGGAGCCAACTAGAGGGAACAACTGGAAGCTAAGAAAGATTAAAAATAGGAGGACAAAATAACTTTGGGTTGGGAAACACCTTTGAAGGATAATACTTAATTGCATAATTAAGAGAGATTTATCTTTTCTCTTATATATATTTTGGGTTAAGATTAATTAAGCTTTGCTCAAATTGCTCTTGTATCAAAATTCAACATATCAATGGTGCGTATCCCGAGGGGTCCAATTTGGATCATGTTCATGCTCATTATGTTTATTTAATTATTTTCGTCATTTAGTTTGATAAGGATTGAGTTTTCTCATTAAAATTGCTTTTTGATGAAAATCAATGGTTTTAATTAAGTTGTTTAATCTAAATAATGTTTTTATAATCAAAAACATGTTTTAATATGATTCTATGTATTTTCACATAAAATAACATATATTTCCTTTCATAAAATCCATTAACGTTGTTTGTCTATAATCATGCTTGTTTTATAGGAAATTAAGTCATATTTGTCTGTTTATTATTTTTGTTTGGTTTCATCACTACTTTATTACTTGATTTAATGAAAAATTCTTAAAATTAGAGGTATTTTGGTATATGTTTTAGATAAAATCACAGAATTATAGAAAAGAATCATCGAGGAGGTGTTCTGGCATGAGCAGCCAGAATAGGAGCCGTTGGGCCTTGGGCTACCTAGAATCCAGGTAGACCTATTTTTGAAGGTTTTTGATTCTGATATGATTTTAGGTGCTTTTGCCATACTCCTGTAGCCTTCTAGATTTGTTTTCAGTCCTTTTGGAGGCAGCTTGCCATACCTTTTTGAAGTATCTTTTCCTTTTCCTTTGTCTTCATGATTTTAATTTTGGTTATTTCATTTCTCATTTCCTTTCGTATTCTTTAGGCAACCAAAGGGATGACCGTATTTCATGTTTTTTGATATATTGATTGATGTTTTAAATATTATAATCATATAAAAATAATTTTTGGATAAATAAAACATAAATGGAATTATATAGCTACGCCAAACAGATCAACACAAAATAAGAACGACCTCCCAAACCTATCATCTCTCAGGCTTGTATTCTTTTATGAGAGGTTTGGCTTACTAAGGATATCCTATCCTTGAATCAAACTTGGACCAGTGTCTCGAAATGTCTCCGATGGGCTACTCCTTGCTCTCACCTTGCTTATTGATGGGCCAAGCTATGGAAGTGTCGATGTCACATTGAAAATTAAGTGCGAAGCCCAATAAGCCGCTCACAGCTTCATCTATGACTTCGCCTTGCAGGTTATCATTTGAATTTTATTGGGCTGAGAATTGATTTGGTTTTCACTTTGCAGGCCTCCTCTTGGTCATTGCTTAGTGTCGGAGTGACTTTAAGTATGCCCGCTTTTGTCTTATTGACTTTGTTGGGGTTGAATCTTGGTTCTACCTTCTTTGCTTCTAGAAGGGCTTATGGCATGATTTCTCTAAGATTTACTAACTTTGCTAAGGTACTTAGAGTTTATCTTTGCTACATCGCAAAAGGTTAGTCCACTTTTGTCAATACAAAAATTTGCCCATTTAGGAGGAAGTCTTTGTGAGCTATTGTGGAAGTAGATGTCGCCTTGCTTTGTCATAAGGTCGTATAGTGCTATGCCATATATGAATGGATGCCTCATGGAAAGGGCTTATGAATGCCTCGTGAAGAGGACTTGAGTGCCTCGCTAAGAGGGATTAAGTGCCTTGTTGAGAGGGCATGAGTGCCTCGTTGAGCAGGCTTGGAATAGTCTACAAGAACTTATAAACACCTAGCTTGGGTCTTACCTCAGCTTTCATTTAGATTTCTTACGAAAGCCTGTCATGAATGTCTTACAAAAGTTTGAGCTATTTAAAAAGTTGATTTCTGTGAGGTTATAGAGTAACTATATAAGGCACGATATTACTAGGCCCTACATCGCTGGTGTCTGTGGGTAGGGCTCCCTGCTTGTATAAAGATCTTAGGGGGTGCCTGTAGGTAGGTCTTAACCGCTTCATCTAAGGTCTTACAGTTCCCCCTACAAGTTTTAAGGATAGCTTGTAGGTGCCTCATTAGAGGGCTTTGATGTGCCTCACAACTGAGGTCTTTTGAAAAGTGCCTAGTCAGAGCATAAGGCTTATACATATTGCGTGATGATGATGCCTAGTCAGAGCATAGGTCTCTCTATGATGATCGATAAGGAAATGGGTTTCTGTTCATGTTTGAAGCTGGTGATAAAGTTCCCTCATAAGAGAGCTGCCAGCTCTGGTCCTTGTTAAAAGCTTACTGAACCTCATAGAAATGGATAACCTGATTTATATGGTTTGACTAGAGGTGAATAACAAGACTTAGGAGTTATGCCTATATGGATCTAAGACTTTCGAGTGTCTCTATGGACATCACACTACCTCGTGGAATTCCGTTTAGAGTTTACTTTGTCTTTATATATTGTCTAGGTTGGTACTAGGCCATCTACAGGATGGCTTCTTAAGGAGTATGTGTTTCTTGATCTCTTTCTCCTAGTACTCGAGTGCAGTTTGCATGTAGCACCTTGAGGTGGAGACAAAAGGATCTTGGAAAGCAAAGCTTTTTAAAGGCACTTAGACTCAATAAGAGCTTCTTTGTAAAGAGGCGTTCCTTAGGAGAGGTTTTTCTTTCCTCTATTGCTCTTACCAACTCCATCCATTCCTGATGATCTTGTAGGAAGGGAGCTAAATGCTCTTCTAGGCTCAAGGATGACATACATGCATTTAGATCAGCTATACATGGTGCGCTACATGAGTAGATGTTCTTCTAGACATTTTACTCTAATGTTGTAACACCCCAAGAAAATGTTAGATCACCAGAAACCTAGAAATTAGGAAACTAAGAATAGTATAGAATTACGTGATGTGCAATTAAGGTATTGGGTTAGTAATCGCGAAATCGGTAGGATAAAGATTTGCAGTTTTTAT
>CATKHJ010392847.1:0-26793 GCA_949750685.1 Vernicia montana | reverse complement strand
AAGAAAGGGAAACAGAAGAAAAGGGGAACATGCAAAGAAAAGGGGAAGAAAAGACAATAACAATAAAGTAATAAAAGAAACTAAGCTAAAAGAAAAGCAAAATCAAACAAAGCAACAAAGAAGCAAAGCAAATTTCAAAACAAATAAATAAATGAAAAAGGAAGAAAATAAATACCTTTTGAAGATGAGGCTTGGGGACGTATGGACGGAGCGGAAGACCGGATCGCAATTCCACCTTGACTTGACTCGGTGGAACCAAAGCCTCATAACGGCTATTAGGACGGTGCCTTTGGAACTTTCTCGAACTGACTTGAGGAAAGAAACCAAGAACGACCACCCAAAAGAAAACTTTTAATTGGAAAGGCAGCTCTTTTCGAACCAAGCCTTAAAAAATATTAGCTTTTAATCAATTAGATTTGATTTTTGCTAGTCAAGTGTATTGAGTTGTCCAAGATGAGTTTGGCGGGGGGGGGGGGGTTAGTTTATATAGGAATAGCAGTTAGGAACATTGCTCACGTTTTCCAATGTGGGAAAACTGATCAAAATCGGCAAAACAGCACAGAGCCCTTCTGGAACCGCACAGGGCTCAATCTGGACTGCACAGGGCAAATGGTGACCGCACAGGCCCAAAAATGGACCGCACAGGCTTGTGCGGAACCACACAGGGCCTGTGCGGTCACCCAGGTTAGATAGGACCGATTCTTCTGATTTTTCGGTCCTTTCTTTCCCGTTTCAGTTTCCGAGACTTATTTGCATGTCCGAGGGTTCAGATGGTACAAAATTCAGGGTTCACATATATGTATCATTCTTTTAGACCAAACCTAGAATCAACCATCCTATGATAGCCTTAAGATTTATACCTTAAATCCGACTTAGCATCAACATCAACCTAGAACAAAATTAGGTTTTCCTCTTCTAAAATTGACCATCTTAGGATAGCCTTAGGATCCTTTGCCCGATATGATTGTGGTGGCCTGTGTTCTTTATCATCATGATCACTTTTCTAGAAAAGCAACCATGATGAGGGGCATATGTGAACATGTAATTTTGCACCTCGAGGACATTTAACTGTATATAATCATACTTGTGCAGGTTTAGAAGCAAGAGTCAAACATTCCAGGGAATAATCGAACTTCCAAGTACTTTGGGAAAGCCTCCTGGACTTTCGGAATCAAGAACGGGCAAGAACGGATGCAAATGGGGCAAAACAGGTGAAAAAGGAACAAAACAGCGAACCAACCTGTGGGCTGTAGCAGGCTGGCCCTGCGAAACTATAGGCCCACCGTGCAACACCTCAGTGCTGGTCCTTGTTTTTCTTTTTGTTTTGCATTCCAATCCCACATCGAAAGTTGAGACTTTTTTCCTCCACTCCTTGGCCTATAAAAGTAGCCTCCCCATAACCATTCTCCTCACGCTTTAAATGTTAGTTGACAGCTGTCCTTGCATCCTTCTAATCTTTTCTCTATTTTTCTCCCTAAAAGACTCCTAAGGCTAATTTCTTCTTGGTTTTAGTTTTAGTTCGCCTAGTTTTGTAATCTTTAGATTAAATTATGTTTGTTACTTGGACTTATTTAAATTCCCTTTGCTTTTGGCGACCAAGTCATTTTTCCTTGATTTGATTTGACTTGAAAACTTGAACATATTTTTATACCTTTGCAAGATTGGTTGAACCTTGATGATGATCGAACTCCAATTCGACAAGGCACTCCATCCTCCTTCTCTGACATCAAAGAGAGCTAAGGTAAAACATTTTTTTCTTATTCTTTCATCATCAAGGTATAACACCTTTTTCTACTCCTTTCTTCTAAAATCACAAAAATACCAAAACATGATAAAATCAACAAACCCTCCATCATGGTTGTTAAAACCGGATCGGCCCGGTTGATTCAACCGGAAAAACTAGGAACCGGTCCTCAGGTTGGTCCGATTTAGCTCAAAAAACCGAAAATGCTAAGAATCGGAGAAAATCTGGCAAACCAGCCGAGTAACAGGTGACTCGGGTGACCGGGACCGATTTTTCTGGGTTATTCGGGTGGTAAATATGTCTAATGGTTGCTTCACACTCATTATTTATAGCACCACCCTCCCTTTCTTTATTATTGTTTCTTCGATGTGGGATGGCAGAAAATGAATGGAGGAGTTTGCTTGCTGGCCCATTAAATTAAAATAAGCTCAGAGTTTGTTTGTTTGCATGCCGGCCCATTAAATTAACACAAGCTCAAGTCTTGAACCATTATTTTAATAAATAAATACCGTTATTTTAATGGCTAAATAAATGAATCGTTGATATTTTATATGTATGTTATATTTTTTAACATATAAATAATAAAAATATGTGATATATTATTTAAAACTCTAGTTCGACCCCGGTTGAACCTTTAACCCGTGATCTTTTATTTTCACCGGTTCTAAAACTGAGCCGGATTTGAAAACATTGCCCTCCATTGCAAAATGGAAGAACTGTGTGAGTTTTAATTTTTATTCGAAGGGATACGCAGACACACTTAGTTTAAGTGGCAAATCCAAATTAAAATAAACAATATCCTCTTTCCTATTATCTTGTTTTGGGGAATGTGTGACTTTTCTAGTACTCATAAGAGCTAGATGAGTATCTCCTATCCTTTTGGTTTGAAATGTAATTTTCGTGTTAATTCACTTTTTCTATGTTTTGTTCTATAATTGTCATTCATAATTGTGATTGACATTCCATCCTTTTTAATTGTCATTCCATTATTAATTTGTTCATGAAACCATTTTCATTAAGCTATTCTTATATTAATAAGCCAAACCACCATTTTCAAAATAAACCAAAAATCTAGTCCTTGAATTTTCCTTGGTTTCAAAGGATTTAGTGCATTTTTCATTGGATAAATAAATTGGAGTCAAATTATAGGTTTTTATCTTATATTTTCCCAATTAAAAATAAATTAAGGTGGCAACTGCCCAAAATAATTTTCAAAATTAAAGAATAAATTTTCCAATAAGCAATAACTGTTTTAATCGTGAGATCGAACCCAAAAGAGCATTTCGATTCCTAAGCGGAGCGGACCGGTGCTTAGGCGAAGCCTTATACCTACATAACACAGTATGCAGGTATAATAATGAGAAAAGTATTCTGCACTTCTGCACAGTCCCGAGTATAGTCACCAACATTCTCTTGCATGCTTTTAATTTTTGTCTAGTCTGACTGCTTGCTAAAGTAAATCAGCTTTTCATTCTGATGGTTCACTTGAATGTGTAGATTAATCTGACTGTACCTCCTTGGATAGGCTTGCCCAGAGAATTGTGCAAAGGGATATTCCTCAAGCTTTGATGGATCATAAAGTATGTTGTTTATGCAGAAGTTTAGTTCCTTTTACTGCAGAATTATTTCTCATTTTCTGTTTTACTATATGAAGTTGATGGTGTTGTAGCCCACTTTTTGCAGCTACTATCCCTTGACATGGGTGCTGTCATTGCTGGGGCAAGAGTGTTTGGAGAATATGAGGATAGACTGAAGGCTGTCCTTGAGGAAGTTGCAGAATCAGATGGCCAGATTATCCTTTTCATTGATGAGATCCACACGGTTGTTGGGGAAGGTATATGTCTCCAATATGGCAATCCCTTTGTGTTATGAGTTACCAAATTTAATTATCTTAAATCAAAATTAATTCTTTACATTAAAAATGTCATTACTTCGTGAAATACATATCAATTTGAAAGGTAGTTGATCCCTACCATGCAAAAGTGAGATTTACTGAAAAATTGATGATAATTTGGATGGGGATAACTTATAATTATCTGTTTCAGGTCCTACAATGAATGCAGCTGATATTTTGAAGCCCATGCTTGGTCGGGGAGAGTTGCACTGTATTGGTGCAACCACGTTGGATGGTTATCGGAAATATATCGAGAAAGATCCAGCATTGGAGCGTCGATTCCAGCAAGTTTATGTCAACCAACCTACGGTAGAAGATACAATTTCTATACTCCGTGGACTTCGAGAAAGATATGAATTGCATCATGGAGTCTATATTTCTGACAGTGCACTAGTAGAAGCTGCAATTCTTTCTGACCGTTACATAACAGGACGATTTTTACCTGACAAAGGTAAAACTAGCACATAGACATATAGCATCCCAAAGAATTGGATGATGTTTGTTTATGATGAAATTTCTTTATTGATGGTAACATGCTGACCTGTTTTAATGCTAGTTTGGCCAGTAATAGCTATTGGAAGTGGACATTCTATACAGCTATGCTTCCTTCACATTCTTATGAAGCTGTTCTTGCAGTCATTAGCTAATATGAGATCTTGTAATTGGAAGCTAAATGTAGAAGGAATAGATATCAACTGATTCCTTTGGCAAGCTATATTTTAAATAAATGATGCTTTGTTTTTGGGAAGTTCTCTTCATTTGATGCCCTTTAGAATCTCTTGCTAGGTTTTAGTTGAAATTTGTAGCTGCAAAGTTTTGCTTCAACACCTAAAATGTTTATGAATTTCATTTTTAAGCACAAACTCTAAAAGAGTGCTCATTTATTTTCAAATTGAAGTGCTCATTTATTTTCAAATTGCAGCTATTGATCTAGTTGATGAAGCATCTGCAAAATTGAAAATGGAAATTAGTTCAAAACCCTCTGCTCTTGATCAAATTGACCGTTTAATACTAGAGCTGGAAATAGAGAGGCCATCCCTTATAAATAGTGAGGATAAAGATTCCAAAGATAGGTTGAACTGTCTAGAGGCCAAGTTATCTCTGTTAAAGAAGAGCCAGTCTGAGTTGACTGAGCAATGGGAGTGTGGTAAGTCTATCATGAGGCGCATTCAATCAATTAAGGAAGAGGTATTATTTCTTTTTATTAATCATCAGATATATCTTTCTGTTCATTATATATTTTAAACATTTAATATCAGTTATTATAAGGGCTATGTTATTGCATATTTACGCATTTTGAAAGTGGAAACCTAATTGAATAATGACTACCAAATTCTGAAATTATTTTACTAATATCTATGGAAATTTGCCAAAGATCATTTAAAAACAATGAAACATATGTTGAAGTATAAGAATTTCAAAGTTTTTTTTTTCTCTTTATTTATTTGTATATTTATTTCATACAGATTAATGGGGTAAATCTTGAGATTCAGGAGGCTGAGCATGAACATGATTTTTGTCATGCTGCTAAACTAAAGTATGAGAGACTGAACTCATTGCAGTGCCAACTTGAAGGTGCTAAGGAGGAGTTGGATGATCATATGAGTTCTGGAAAGTCCATGCTGAGAGAAGTTACAGGAGTTGTTGTTGCTGAAGTTGTCAGTAAGTGGACTGGCATTCCTGTTTCCAAGCTTAATCAATCAGAGAGGGAGAAGCTGTTACTTTTGGAAGAAGAGTTGCACAAACGTGTTGTGGGTCAAGATTTTGCAGTGAAGTCAGTAGCTGAGGCAATTCAGCGATCACGAGCCGGTCTATCAGATCCTCAACGTCCAATAGCTAGTTTCATGTTCATGGGTCCGACTGGGGTTGGAAAGACAGAACTAGCTAAAGCCTTGGCTTCCTGTGTGTTTGATGCTGAACAAGCCCTTGTCAGAATTGATATGAGTGAATACATGGAAAAGCTTGCAGTTTCTCGATTGATAGGTGCCCCACCTGGTTACGTAGGCTACGAGGAAGGGGGACAGTTGACTGAGTCAGTTCGCAGGAGGCCATATGCTGTCATTCTCTTTGATGAGATAGAGAAGGCTCACTTTGATGTGTTCAATATCTTCCTTCAGATTTTAGATGATGGAAGGTTAACTGATTCCCTAGGTCACACTGTTAGTTTCACTAATACGATCATCATTATGACCTCAAATGTGGGTTCAGATTCCTTACTTGACAGAGATGGTGACATGCAAAAGGATTTAGCTTATGAAATTATTAAGCAGAGGGTAATGGATGCTGCAAAATCAGTTTTTCGTCCCGAGTTCATGAACAGGGTTGATGAGTACATAATTTTTGAGCCCCTGGATTCTGATCAGATAAATAATATTGTCAGATTACAGGTATGTTGGTTCGCTTCAATATTACTTGGCTTGACGATGAATTTTATTTATTGATTTTTTTTTTCCTTGCAGCATCTTGCAAATTTTTATCAGTAAAAGTTAACAGAGCCTTCTTAATAGTACCTTCCTTGTATATGTCTATGGATTCTCATGTGTGCTTATATGTCAATGTCTGTCTATGGATTCTCATGTGTGCTTATATGTCAATGTCATGAGTTTAGTTAGATCTTCCACAACCTTTTATGAAGGTAGCCTTAACATAATTATCGTTCTCTAGAATAATCATGAAATGACTGGATTTGGATTAGATGTTGACCTTTCCGGCAATATATGCAGTATATTGCACCTGCACAATTTTCTAGTTTTGATGCATTTTGTTTTTTGGTTAATTGGATTTACAACCTCTCAATTTTGAAAACGACTCTAGTACCACCGAGTCAAAGCTCAATAGTAGTTTTGATGCATTTGCAACTCCTTACTTCAAGTTTCCATGTGCATTACAGTTGAAGCGTGTGCAACAGAGAATTGCTGACCGGAGGATGAAATTACTCACAACAGATGCAGCCATAGAGTTTATAGGGAGTATTGGGTATGATCCGAAGTATGGTGCTAGGCAAGTCAAGCGGGTGATTCAGCAGCGAGTCGAAAATGAACTTGCCAAGGGTATCTTAAGTGGGAAATTTAAGGATGAGGACAGTATCTTGATAGACATAGAAGTTGCAGCATTTTCTGATAGCCAGCTTCCTCAGCAAAAGCTAGTCTTCAAACGACTTGAAACCGATGCACATAATCCAGCAACAGACAACCAAACGTTTCCTTTTCATTCAACCAAACTGTGATTGGTTTATATCAATACCAAACTATGGTATTGCATGTTTATTTCTTCCACAGTTGATAATGTCTTTGTACGGTGAACAAATAATTGTCTATAAGAAAATGTGACAAATATAAGTGATATTATTTAAGTCAAGTCATATAATTTTTTTTTTTTTTTAATTTTGAACAAATCCAAACAATAGAAAATTAACAAGTAAATGACTTGTCATTTGTTAATTATAAGAGAAAGAAGTAAATTCCAGCTGAACAAATTGGCTTTTTATGTTAAATCAGAAGAACATCATGCATATATATTTCAAAGGTATATGATTATCAACGGCAGTTCATCTTTTTTAATCGTTTTATATAGTCATGCATTGAATGACGTCGTTTATTGTAGTAACCCTTTATTTAGGAAAAATGTAAGGAGGGGGAGAAAGTGAAGGGGGGAGAAAGTGAGGGTAGAGAAAATGAGGGGAGAGATTATATATAATCTCTTGTTTTGTTTGGAAATAGAAGAAAATTGAGGGGGAGAAAATGAGGTGAAAGTTTATTTTTTTTATTTGAAATAATGATTAAAAAATATTTTGAAATTGAATTTGTAGTATTGCTCTTTAATTTAATTAAGTTTTTTCTTATTTAAAAAGATAAAAAAGTAATTACACTATTTTTCTCTTCATTTTCACCTCAAAATGAGGTGATAAAAATTTGTGGGCCCAAGTGATTAATTTTCTCCTCCCTTTCTCTTCTCCTCACTTTCTCTTCATTTCTCAAACAAAAGAACATTGAGCATCCATAACACTTTCTCCCTCTCCATTTTCGCCCCTTCCCAAACATAGGCTAAATGTATGTATATGTATATTATAATTTTTGTGACGGGTGAACGACAAGTCGTGTAGGTCAAGGAAAATAAACAACATAAAAGACACGCCGTCGTTTAATACACAGGGGTTAGGGTCATAATAACACCGCTAGGGAATGGCAATGGGGTGGGGATGGCGTGGGACAGAGCGAATTTTGAAATTTTTATCTCCGTTTAATAAATAGTCAGGATAAAAGTGAAGTGGAGTAAATAGGGTTCGAGGCGGAAATAGAGATCTCCATTTATTTTTTTATAATTTTATTAATGTTAAAATTTCATAATTTATATATTTTGACAAAAATATTATACATATTTATATTAAGTTTTATATATTATTAATTAATATTTAAATAATAATAATAATATAATTAAATATTCAATAATATAATTTTAAAAAAAATTAATAATTTATATATATATATATATATAATATGAAATTATAATAAAAAATACATATATATTAATTTTATGAAATCGGGTATCGGCCGGGCGGGCAAGTGACTCGATCCATCTCCACCCCATTTCCATAGACAGAGCGTGGATTCCCGTCGAATTCGAGGCAGAGACGAATTTTCCGTCGGTGTCCGATCGGGTTTTGTTATCTCTAACAGCTACTGTCTATCTAATAGCAGCTTATGTCCATTAATACGTTGCCGTTTTATGATTTCCATGACAGCAAAACCGCCCGAGAAGTTGAAAATCAATTACAAGCTACAGATAGAGAGAGTCCGATTTGCGAGAAATTTTGAAGTGATGGGTAAAGTTCATTTATTTTTCTTTCTCAGTTAATGGGTTTTAGTTTAAAATTTGTTTCTGATTCTCTAATTGATCATATTTTTATGTACTATGTTAGAGGAAGAAGAAGAAGGAAAGGAAATAGAAATAGAATCACATAGTGAGAAAGCGGAGGAGGTGAAGGAAGGAGTGGCATCTATAGCATTATTACCATGTGGGTCCATCTCTGGCCACTTTATTCAGCTTCCCCACTCCATTTGCTATGGCCTTCATGGCACTGGTACTTCTCTAATATTTGATTTCTGTGCATTAGTTGAAGGAATTATGTTCTAAAAATAATAAGTTTCTTTTGGGAATATAGTTTTTTATTATGGTATTTTCCTAGTTTTGTAAATGGTTTAGGAACCAGGTTACTGGGCTGGAAAAGAATTTTTTTTTTGAAGAATAAGGAAGTTGGATTGCATAATATTTAGAAAACCAAGTAAAATTGCTAGTTCTCTCTCTACTAGTAAAGTGTTTGTGCAGTTGGAATTTGAAACCTCTAATTGTAAGAGTGAGAATAATGTTATCCTCTCAAATTTTGTTATGATATCACAAAAATTGTTTTGTGGCATTGTTCACTACAATTTTTTAAATTGTTGGTGAAAATTAGTGCTTTTAGAAGTCCTTTATACAAATATGCATGTGTCAAAATTCTTGTTTGTTAATCTTATCCGATTTTCTCCACTGTAGTTGATTTTGTGCAAAAACAGACAAAATTAATCCTTTTGCATTATAAAAGTCTTACCAAAAGATTTCATATTTGTGATTTGTGAATGCTCATTTGGAACTAGAGTTGTAGTTGCTCCTTGCTGGACTTTCTGTTGTGTGTATTTATGTTTATGTGCATGCAAGCAAGAATTTCTAAATGCTTTGTTTTATTCAGTTAATAGATTTTTTGGTAATGGGAAAGTACTATATGGTTAACGTATTTAGCTTGCGAGTATTTCCTGCTAGAGATGTTCACTAGAAGTAGTGCTTGGCTAGGATATTGGATAGTGATTGGATATAAACTGGTTTGTCTCTCCATCCCACCAGCTTTTACTGATACAAATTCCACAGCTGAACACTGTTCAACTTCAATCAGAGTCAATTTAGGAATTCTTGCTGATAAAAAAATATAGAAGCTCTTTCTTTGGACAATTTTAATTTGGAAGTTCTTAAAAGAATTTTTTTTTGTTTTTCCCTGTCTGAACCTATTTCTTTATGGTGGAAAGAGTTAGCTTGTGAAAGGGAGTGCAGCAGGGGTGAGGATTATCGCCTGATCAAGCTTACTATCATTGACTACAATGTATGGGCTGTTTGTGTCCTTTTTTTTTTTTGCTATTTTCCTGCTTTTCTTTCTATTTTTACAACCATGGTTTAATTTTCTTTTCTTTTTGATGCCTCTAATGAATGTATGGCAGAGTGGGAAAGAACAAATTGTTGTTGTGGAGTGTAGAGGCCATGATGCTGCTCGCTTCCATAACATTGATCATGCTCATGGGTAGGGCCTCTTGGATTTATTACTAGTTCTCAAAATGTTTTAGTTGGAAACTACTTGAGTTTGATAGTATCTGTAGCAGTTCCCTTTGGGAAACACAGGAACTGTCAAATCGAACTTTAAAAAGGAAAAAAGAAAATGTCAGTAATTCTGAATGGGAAAAGCAAGTTTTTTGATATTTTGTGTCTATATAGGCAATTTATGCTAGTTTACCATCTTTTTTTTTTATAATTTTTTGGTGCTTAATAATCAATTTGTATATATTTTAACTGATTTCCTTATTTTTGTATTGCATTTGATCTTATTTTTTTTGCCCATAAGTGAATTTCATGTTTACCAATTAAAACAAATTGCACTAATACTGGATCTGAAAAGATGGAGTGGTCAGAGCAATTCTGGATGGAATAGCAATTAAGAACTTTGCCCTTAGAAAATTACTGGATAATACTTGATGTTATATAAGACACTTTTAATAGGTTTCTATAATCAATTTTAGTTTAGGGTAAACTTTTATATTTTGGGCTTACTACTATTCCTTCTGAATTGCAATATCATAGTTTTCTGTAACGTCTTACAGCTGGGAAAAGGACATTGTAGCTATGACAGAACAAAAGCACGGGAAGAAAAAGATTTTTGTTTCATTTGCATGTGAGACATTGAAAGCTGGGAATGCTGCTGAAGAGCATATTAGGAAGTTCATGCCAAAATTAGCTGGACTAGATGCTATTGGTATGTAATCCATCCTTTCATTTAAGGTTAACAATGTTATGTTGACTAAATTTGTAGCTCCTTGCAGTCTGTTGACTGCTTAGGATATGCACGTTTGAACTTTGAACCTGGTTATCATTTCAAGCAGCCATTTTGAATTTGCGCTTATAGCTTGAAATGCCTTGTTAAATCTACTGATTGAAGTTTGAAAACATATGCAGTCAATATCGGGCAGATGAAGATTTCTGGGTTGAACTTTGAAGACATTGGGATGAAGCAGAGCAAATGATCTGATACATATATGAGTGTTAGTTCCAGTATGTTAACATGAACTTCCTTTTATAAGAGACCCTTTATTACAGTTTATCTTAAACAAAAGTCATATTTTATGTGTTTGTGATGTTGTCCATAAAAGAGTAGCTAGGATCTTTAAAATCTGTTATTTAGAGAACATTGCCCTTTTCCAAAGGATATGAACACTCATGTCATGAGCATAGAATGATTTCTTTTAAAAATCATTTACCAATATCTTTTTTTTTTATATTAGATTTATACAAAATTTTGCTTATCTTAATACGAAGTCAAAATAATAAATTCTGTGAAATCTAAATATATGTTCTTGGAGAAATAAAAATAGCACCTAATACTAATTCTTAATTATATATATATTAATTTTTCCTCAAAAAAAAAAAAATTATATATATTAATTAGTTTAAAGCAGTGGGATACTTTTTAATTTTTAAGAGTGTTAATGATATACAAAGAAAATTTAATATAAAGAAAAGATGAATGTCTATTTAATATGTTATTTAATTTGGATATGGTATGAATGAACAAAAATTGGAAAAAATCTGAAATATATAATAATTTAAGAATACTCTTTTTTTTTAATACTTGACATTTTTAATTGTGTTTTATTTATTTTATATATGCAGCAAGAATATATTAAACAAATACGAGAAAATTCGTTGAAATTAATTTCATTTTATTACTATAGACATGACATATATGTTGTAGGTTGTGAGTATTTCAAAAGTTATTACTATTTTTTACCAAATAATCAAATTCCTTTCAGAAAATTTTACATTTTCTTGCTCTTCCTTTTATTATTATTTTTGCTCTTACGTTCTCAAAAGCTTTTATTATTCCAAACGATTTTATGATTGGCTTTGACCGGTGATAAAATTACAAAAATTAGAAAGAATAAATTCTGATTTACTAAAATTAAAAGTTCATACTGATTATAAATTTCGATAAAATTTATAAATTTTTTTTTTTTTTTTTTTTTTGTAATTAACCCTCTCATTTATTGAATTTATCACATTACTTCATTGACCATATATACTTGTCCAAGTATAAAATCATTATCACATTGCTTCAAAAGGGTAATGACCCAGCCGGATGGCCTATGGTCTGAAAATATCAAGAAGCCAGGGTAACCAACCATGAGGCTTTATATTTTCTGCAAGTAAAACAAGCTACCTTGTACCAAATATGAAACTATAATTGCACTTGAACAAATTGTTCATAGGGCCAATCATTCATTTACAAGACCTCATTAGCAGCAAGCAATAAATTGTAAAGGACAAATCAAACAAACAAAATTTTGTAAGCTTTATTTCATCCATTATCACTTCATCACTAAATTTCAATTTGTAATAGAAAACCCCTTAATTTTGACTCTCTTTCAATATGGTCAGATTTTGATGCAGGTAAAGATGTCTGGATAATGCAAAGACAACAAAACAATTATGATGAATCCACCATCGCATTCTACCACAGCAGAGACAAGAACACACACGGGGCAACTCTGAGAAGTTGCATGAACTAAATTCTACTTCAATCAGATGTGTGGATCATTGCAGATATCAATCTGCCATCCATATGTATATATTTATGTATAATTATATGGGTGCATACATAACGTGTACATATAGTATATGCTCACAGTAATTAATATAATTAATAGATGATTGAGACAAGATGGTCAGAAACAGACTCCAACCTATGAAGCATTTGGCCGCGACAAGACTGGGAAGCCGCGTAGTTGAAATTCATTCATATGAGATTGTGATGCTTGATTTCAGCTTCAGTCAGCATCAGCAAAGTAAAGCTCTGGAAATCACTTGTCTCTTTCCACATTTGTCAATCCCACAAGAAAAAATCCCATTCCCACAATGACTAGAACTGTCAAAAGAAAAGGATAGATCCTGTTAGTTGCAATTTTTACAGGAAAGAAAGCACAAAAATACCTGTGGACTACTCAGTAAGATGGATGTTGGGCACAACACAACATTGAAAGTAAAGTCTACAAACTGCTAGAGTATCAATTTGCTTCCACTAGGGAATTATACATGCTACTAACTACAAACAAAGGGTTATGCCCGCCCATAGACAGGATTGTTCTAGCACAGATATGTTGGACCTTAAAATGATTTAACTTTCCGCCATTACAATATCAGTGATATTGAGGGAAAAAGTTATTTTTTGTTAACTTTCACACCAACTACCAACAAAGGATACATATGAACATAGTCAGATGGGATTATTCTGGAACAGATGGTGGACCTTAAAAATATTAACTTTCTGCTGATAAGAAGTGAAATTGAGGGGAAAAAAATTATTTTCATTAACTTTCATGCTTAAAACACCAAAATTCACAAGGCAGAGTTTTATTGTCTCACAGATAATCTGGAAGTTATTCAACAATAATAGATCTGTATAGATGCCTATTCTCAGAACAGGTAACAGTTGCCTCTGCAGCTCCACCTCCCCACCAAATGCTTGTCAATAAAATGAAGATACAATAGATCTCATCCAAAAGATCAGTACTCCATTCTTTATGGCACAAATCCAAGACATCTATTTTACTATAATCAAACCTTACATCCTATATTCTTCTAATTCAGTAACAATTCATTTATCTTTTCCCATAATTTCTTATACTTCAGGATGGAGAGCCACTAAAAATTTACCAAACAACCTAAAGAATAATCTGAGAGACTCGAGACTGTTTTAAGGTGACAGATAAAGGGCTCAATTTCCTTTGACAAATCCAAGAAAGTCAAAAGGCTGAAAGCAAACCATTCTCTCTGGTTTTACAACAAGAGGTTGTTTTACTTAAATGGTTTACCATTTTCAAAAGCTCCCAAAAGTTTTAGCTCATTTTGATTTCAACAAAAATAAGGATTATCAGAGGAGGAGGATACCTGCTGTCTATGCCAACTATCACTCCAACTCAGATGCCTCTTCTGAATCAGACAAGGGCAAGAGGGTGCAGATTCCAAGCACATGTCCATTGAGGCACACGTAATATTCAACACAATCCTCATAGGAACCCAGCCTGCAGCTGGCACTCTGTGGTATCATTTTGGCTTGCAGCATGCTCCACAACCTTGCCTTGCAATAAGGGCACACCTCTGTTGGATGAAGCTGGGCTCTCCTTTTGATCAGCATCTTTCGTACCTTTGACATCGAGAATGACTTGAAAATTCCACGGAAAAATCCCACATCCCCTTCTTCTCCTTGGTCAAGATGTTCACAAGGGTCAGAAACGTACAAAACATCTGTTCTGCATTGTGGCAAAAGAAAGCTCTTTCCTGAAGTCCTAGAAAACCGAGTCCTGTAAACAAAATGACCAGGGATATGAATGCTATTGAACAGGCCCCCCTTGCTACAACCAGAGCAGTAAATAAGCAGCTTTCCAAGTGCTCTCCAATTTCCATCAACACTGTGACTTCCACTAGACTGCAGATCAAGCATCATCTTTGGAGCCCTTGCTCGGCAGAACTCCTTCCATAGAACTCGCTTGGCCAGGTCATCAAACCATTTACATACGCACGACAAAGTGGCAATCACATTAGGATTCCAGTTCAGCTGTTGAAACACTAAAAAAATCACATCTTCAATTAGATGCCCCTTTTTGCATTGGCAGCTTGACGAGTGTATGCAACGATATTGCTTTGTTAAAATCATTATTTCCACCTAGCACAAAATAATGAAACAAGGATACTAAGCTCTTGTTACAGATTCCTGTAAGGATCAATGATCTAATATTTCACTGTAAGGATCAACGGTCTAATATTACACAGTTATCACCTTTTCCAAGCAAATTTCTCAACCAAACAACAAAATCCTAATCATAAATCCAGTGGTAAATTATTTATTATTCAACAGTTAAGAAGAAAAGAGAAAAAAGTATAAAGAGCGAGGCAACACATCAAACAAAGTCAAGGTTCAGAACTTTGACAGAATCCGAGTTAAAAAAGCAAAGAATAAGCTCTTACATGTCAAAATTAAAACCTATATCTGATTCAGTGACCAATCCATCCATCTAATAGTCTAGGGATTGAACAAAGTGAACCTTTGAAGCTGCAGATTTACACGCTAACTTTCGGGTTGTACAGTCTCAGTCAACAAGGAGGACAAGCAATGACCACACTAAGAAAGTCCCAAACTTTCATGCAATTTACACATGTGTAAGGTTAAAAGATAACTGTAATAAAAGAAAGTTCCCAATGAAGAACCTTAATGCCAAAAGCATTTATTGACCAAGAAAAAGTTCAGATTAGACTAAAACTAAGAACTGTATTTGATATGCAAATAATATAATGCAGCAAATAATACCCAAACTTCAATATCGTATTTGATATCCATGATGTAAATTGATCGTCAATGTGTTCCTCAGGAAAAACATGAGCGAAAAAGACATTAGACACTTTCGAGATTTTGATGCTGGCATTATTTATGAATTAGTGAATTACCTCGTCAATTGCCACATACAATTTGAGCAAGATATCAGATATGTTCATCAAAAAATTGGGAAAATTTTACAAAACTTGAAAAATCTAAACTCAATGAGACTCTGAATCATCTATACTTGCACATACAATTTTCATTTACCTATGTTTGGAACCAGGTGAAAAAGTGAGGGTGGAGAATAAGAGGGGGGTGAAAGTGGGGGGAGGAGACTGATTTCCTCCTGTTTGGGAAGTGAGGAAAAAGCTGGGGGAAGGGAAAATTGGGCTGGAAAAATCACCTGGACCCAGCACATATGAATCACCCAAAAATGGGATGAAAAGTGGGAGAATATAATTTGAAATTACATTTTCACCCTCCAAAAAGTTTTTAACTGTTAAAATATAAGGATACAGTTGTCATTCCAATTTTTACAATTTATAACTTTATTACCTCTTCCCTCACTTTCTCCTCCCTCAGTATTTCCACACTTCCCAAACACAATAGGAGAAACAAAAAAAATCCCTTTCATGACTTCCTACCTACTCATTTTCTTCCCCCTCCCTCACTTTCTCCACCATTACTTTTTTCCCAAACAAAGCATTAATGATAATCAAAATACATGCACAGACAATAAATGGATAAATTGAAATTAAATGATCTTGCACATAACTGTACAAACCCACATAAAATCTATAATTTTACTTTAGAATAAAATTTACAAATTAGACATAACATGATAACATGTAGCCATGAATTCATTTCCTTTTGTAATTTGCAATGCATATCATGATAACTAATCTGAACTTTCATATAATTTTAGGCTAAATATAACACAAAAGCACTTGAAACACACATAACAATTCCCTTCAGTTAAAAGAGAACCTATTCAAGTCAAACATAAACCTAGAAGCTCACACTCATCAGATTACATGCATTTCAAAATTCCCAACAATTACAACCTTTTGGAGAGCTTGAACTCATTTAGGAGAGAATCCTAGTATTTAGGTTCCATAGTACACATGCCATATATAAACTTTAAAGATGAAATGAGAGAAGCTGCTCCAATTTACAACCCGTGAACTCAACGAGACAAGATTCTCCAGCATTCACAGTTCAACTTAAAAACATTTTTGTAAAATAAAGAAACAAAATTCTCCAAGTAACAGAATATGCACAAGCAACACAGGTAGCACTTAATAACCATTCAAAGCTTCAAAGCTTCATTAAATTCCAGTATCTAGAGCATCCCAATCACAGTAATAAATATGGTTGATTTTTCATTGCATACCAGTTACTGCCTAAACTTCAGATCCACAAGACCCCCTTATCAAACTTTAAGGCATTATGACAAAACCCATTAAAAATTTGAGACAATCAAAAAATCCAAAGCAAATCCACTTCACACATTCATCAGATTGTGTAAAATCAGCATTGAAAATGAAGAACCGACAAAACCCTAGCCCACATAAAAATCAACCAAAAAAAAACAAAAGAAAGAAGAAAGACTATACTAGATCGTAATTTTTTTGAAATCAAGACCCAATTTCTCACCTTAAACAAAGAAGTTTTTCCTCGTGACCTCAAAACCCTCCCATCCAAAAAAAATTGCCTCTGCACAGAAGAAAAATTAAAACAAATTAGGATTCTATCAAGTAATAGAAAAAAAAGGAAAAAAATTAAAGAAATACTTGCATGCACAAAAAGATAAAAGACTTTAGCTTTAACAGAAGGGTATTTTCGTCCCAAAAAAATTATACACTTCAGAATTCAGATAGATATACACAGTAAAAATGCAGACATGAGAGAGTTTAGAGAGAGAGAGAGAGAGAAGCAAAGAAGGCTTTGGGTTCCATATAGAAGATGAAAATATTAAAATATTAGTTGAACAGAAAGAATTACAGTCTTTTTCCTTCTTTAAAGCAACGACAAATAATATTTTGCCACGTCATTATATGACAGTATAGAAGCATAGGTGTCAATTGAAAGAGAGTATACGGGGACCACATTTGTCTGATTTGGTGATAGATAATTGGAGGGTGATTTTAGAGAAAATGAGAAGCAGGTGATTAAAACGTAGTCGGCTGTTTTACTGTTGGTATTTAAAAATTTTGTGTCGGGATATTGAAATGGAAATGCCAAAGCAGTATAGCGTCCACAGAAAGATTCTAAAACCCTAACATTAGTCCACGTGTCAGGTCCATTGTTATTATTTTTTTTATGGTTTTTCATTATTGGATTGTTATTTGGCATCTTATCATTGGCTGTCTCTCATATCAACCTTGTTTTAAGATGATGTGTAAGGCAAATTAAAAATAAATTAATTGAAAAAATCTTTAAAAAATAATAAGAAATTTCTAATTTTTTTTAGTATATGGGAAATTATTGGATGTGAAATTCATAGATAAATATTTGTTTTAATGAAAATTATTTATTGTGATTATAAACTTTTGTCTTTAATGCAAAAAAAAATTATAAAATTAGTTTCATTATGATTATAATCATTAAATTAATTGTAATTGTAAAGATAAAGTGTGGTACCATGTTTAGTATGATTTGGCATAAAAAAAAAAAGAAAAAAAAAGAAAAAAAAGAGGTAGTGATTTCTCTTATATCCAAGAATGTTTAATTTGATAGGAAATGGTCAAACAGAGAGAAGTGAAGGACCATTCTATCTTTAGACAATTTTCCTACAGTAGAAATAGTCGTCATGTCCTCTTCTCTATTTTTTTTTTCTTCTTTTTTGAGAGATTTTTTTCTTTAATTCAACAATATATATCTTAAAAAGTGAACAATTTTGGGGTGAATACCTTTGAAAACAAACAATTTTTCCTCTCTTCCAAAATATAAATTTTATACGAAGTTGTATGTCTAACATTTCACTTATGATGATAATTAAAAATAATAATAAATGAAAAAATAAGTCCATTTGATAAAGATTTGAACTTTGCTAAGTTATATCAATCGGCTTTTGGTTCAGTAGTATTAAAATATTAGAATCATTTTTAGGACCATGAGATGTTGAATTTGAACCCTAGATGAAGTCAAATTTTATCAAAATTTAATCCAAAATGAACAAGGCTTAAATATAAGCCAGTAATCTGCCACAAAGCTTCAGTACATTACATATAGAGTTATCCAACTCTTTAATTCTGTTAACATGCCAACACCAGTGATTGAATCCTTGCATCTCCTAAAAGGTTGATGTGCTATGCTACCCCAATTTGTGGGGAAAAGTGGGTGTACCAACTAAATTGGTACACAGCATACTCAACTCAGGACTAAGGTCCCTTCCCTTATATTATATCCTGCTCTTCCATATTAGTCTAAAGTTTCAAGTCACATGGTGTAGCATTCACCATTTCCTCAGAACATCATATGGTCACACTTACAAGAATTTCTTTCTGGGGCAGTTTTCTTGCAGGCACAAACGCCTTCACAAACCATCGAAAGCACGAGTTGTCTTCAAAACCTAATATTGAAGAAAATATGATAGGAATTTATATAATTTAAAATGCTATGCAACTCGAAGCAATGATCTATTTATTGAAAAGTACAGACTAGAGAGTTGATAAAAGAGAATCTATGGCAAAATGGCTATATGCCTATATGTGGTATTTTGGGAAAATACAACCAGCATTTGATATTTGCCCTCTGTGAACACATTTTGTGATATCTCATCCAAACAAATCAAAATAAGCCAAAACAAGATTCAGTCATAAAGAAAAAGGTAATCAACAAAAACAGGATTAGTCATTACATTGTATTAGAAAAAACAACATCCCACAAACCACAGAAGGATAAAACTGGTTATGAAGCTTTCCTTTTCGTTCAAACTACATTATATTTTATTCACAAGAACAAGATAAAAATCAATTACATTAGGCATAAAATTTTAAAAGGAAAAAGATGCATACCCTCAAAGTAACCAAATGTGAAGCATGTCAAGACCAATACTCACAGGACTTCTTGTTGAACTTTACAACCCTGGATATCTAATGTCAACAGAAGCAATCAACTTTTATCCTTCCGCAACTCGATAAGCTTGTATAATTGCACTTTCTCCTTGCAAGCTTAGGTTTATTTTCCTACCATTCATTTGCAAAAACCAGTTAATGAAAAGACGTTTACTTCAATCCTTTTTTTTTTCCCAATCTTATTTCTTTTAACTTTAGGAATTTTTATTTACTTTGTCATTATTATATTCTTTTTGCTTTATTTCCAAATTAAGAGACAGTGTTTGTAGGAGGTTTCCTATCTTGGAGGGAGATCACTGTTTCAAAAGCACCAACCAAGGCCTTAACCTTACTTTTCCTGGTCTCAACAAGTTTACTTGCTGTTTCTTCGATGACATTATTAAACAAGCCCTGGGCATCTTTCTTCCCATGCACATCTTGATGTCTCAAAATAACTTTTTCTGAATCAGGCCTGCTGTCATCTGTGTGGCCTTTAGCTCCTCTTCTCTTGAAGCTTCTTCGGGCATCAGCTTTGAAATTTTGGTTATCCTCCAACACTCTTCCTCGCCTGAATTTGAGCCTCCTTGGACTATTATGATGAGTCTGAATGTCAATCACCTTTCCCCTCCTGAATCTTAATTTCATAGCTTGGTCATTCTTATCCTGAGAAGGAACCATACCAACCTTGTTATGACCCCATTTGTGCTCCCCTTCCAGAGTATCTGCCTCTTCCATGTACTCAGTGTCATCATATTCAGAGACACAGTCATCTTCTGCTTCAGTCACAGTATACTCGGATTCCTCTTCATCTTCTTCATTATGAGATGATAGCAATGGAGATTCTGGGAGGGCTGGAGACTTGGCTGATAAAACTGGAGGTGGCGATGATTCAGCAGAATTATTTTCCTTACGATCAGACTCCATATATTTTTTCTCAGTTTCCATCTTGATGATGTAGAGTGTTTTCTCCTGAACCACATCATGGTTGGGTCCTTTAATGGATTGGCCAAGATCATCATGCTTAATTTTGAGATGCTCATTTTTGGCCTTTACAATCTTGTTCTGATTCTTCAAAGGAGATGCTACTTCTGAGCCCCTATGCTTCCTTGCATTTAGGCTGGCAACTCTACTGAGAGAAGGCCTGAGGGCCAAGGAAATTCTCGGGGATCCCGGTCCTCTTGCAATTCCACTGCTGGCAGTTTTAGTGGACAAGGAAGCTCTTGGGGATGCCAGTCCTCTTGCAATTCCACTGCTGGAAGTTTTAGCAGACAGCAAATCTCTTGGGGACATCTGTACTCTCTTTCCAGCTATTTTGGAGGTCACTTTCCTGTGTCCAATCTTATTATCACCATTTCCTCTGACATTTGAAACACTTGAAGAATCTGGAGAAGACAATTTCAGCTTCAAAAAACTAGCACGTTTTGCAGACGTGTTATCTTCTTTAACTTTTGATGGAACTTGTTTCAAATAGACCTCTAAATTTTCAGAAGATGATGACACATCCTGCCTCATGATTTTTGGTGATAAACGGGTTTTTGAATCAGTTGAAGTCGATGTCTTCTTCCTCTCCTGGGTTGATGTCTTCCTCTGCTCAGTCCAATTTTCACTTGACTCTGAACTTTGGCTGTCAACTGATTCTGTTAATACTTCCTTTGATGTCACCTTCTTCTTGGCCAGAACTTCCCTCAGCATTGGACTTAGCCTGTCAGCTGATTTTGTCAACAATATACCTGATGATGTCTTCTTCTCAGCCATAACTTCACTTATCACAGGAGTTTGTCTGTTGTGTGGTTTTCTAGACACTTCCCACTTTATGATCTCAGGAGTATTTGGTGGAGTATTAGGACCAGATTTGTGCCTAACCTTTGATGTCTTATTTATCTCTGGCTGAAGCTCTAATGAATTTTGTTGATCAGGTGGTTTTTTTGCGTTCCTTCTTAGAGATGGATGCCTTGCCTTCTCTTCAAAGGCATGTTTTCTCCCATATTTACAGAAATCATGACAGGAACCAGTAGAAACTCGGAGATAGTGAGGAAGAATCTTTTCTCCACTTGTTGAAGAAGTAGCCTTTCCCATGGAGTGTCTTCTTGAATTACCTGCATCTGAGACGGTCAATTTGGAGGTCACTGGTAGATTGATGCTTTGATCAGCCATTAATTAGGCCCAAGATGAACAAATCAAAGAATGGAATAGACAACCCTGAAAACCAAGCACAGCTATTTATAATGTTAAATTTGCATTTAATAATGTAAACAATAATTCAGAGAACTGATATTAATATTAACAAGAAAAAGAACTCAACTAGATGTATACTGACAATCATATACCTCTTAAGATTATATGAATTCATATGCACCATTGATTATTAATAATGCCATTTAATGTTAACACATGGAGTCAGGATTCTAATGAGAAATGAAACTGGATGAAATTTTACCAAGTTTGATAGAGAATATTGCAAAAGGACCACACATTCCGCAAATTTATTCTATTTTCTGGACCTTTTTTTTTTTTTTTTTTTTGCCAAATCTATTTTCTGGAACTAGAGAATATGAAAGCTCAGGTAACAATTAAAATCCCTTTTGAGACACTTCAAATCCAACACAATAATGGAAAAAAATTGAAAAAGACAATAAAGTGAGTTTAATCACTTGAAGGATAAAACATGACTGCGTCATTTCCTTTTGGATTGGATCAACTAAAAACGAAATAATTAAGAAGTTTGAAAGCCTTAACCAAACGTACAGTTCTCTGCATTCTAATGAATGGACACGTAAAAAGAAATTAAAATGGAATCACCTGAAAAACAAACTGTTAACAGCCCAAAACTATTATCTTAGTGATACTATAAAACAAGCAAACTCTGTTTTAGCATATCAACTCTCTCACTGGTTACAACTTACATCCTAAAATTAGCAGCAAGTAATCTACCAAAGCTCTGTAATGTGAATTTCAGAAATCCTAGCAGAACTAGTAGATATTCTTCAACAAGCTAATTCTGTAATTCAACAGGAAAATAAGAAGGGAAAATGACATCAAAACAACATGCACTTCCAATCACTTCCCACCATTTGCATTAGCCTAACAATAATTAAGATAATTTTTTTTCCAGGAAATTGATTTAGAAAATAAAAATCACAATAAACCCAACAGGCTAACAACATAAAACTTTGAACAGCAAAAATAAACTCAGATTAAGTTCTTAATCCGCCTTCAAGATCTCATATTCCTCCAAACCCAAATCATCAAATTGAAAATAAAGCACAACTCAATAATCATCCCCACTAACAACAAGCACACACATTTTCAAACAAAATTCAATATAAAAAATGGCAAAAAAAGAAAAAGAAAAAGAACAGATAAGAGTTAAAACGCACCAAAAACAGAAAGTTAAGTAAAACCCATAAGCAAAATCCCAATTTGAAGCGAACCCAATTGAGGAAAACAAGAACCCACCTCACATTCGTGTAAAAAAAGAAGACTTTTAATAGAGAGAAGTAAAGGGAAGGTATGTGTTACCTTTTCTTCTTTACCAGAAAGCGAAATATATGAAATGAATGAGTTTATTCATATAATTTGTGTGGGCTTTTGTTGCTTGAGAGATCGTGCAAGCAACTGTTTATTCAGTTCTCGGAGTTTGGTGCGCTTATATCTGCTAAATACGCGTTGGTTGCAGATTTGTTTATATACATATCAGAGACGAGAGAGAGAGAGAGAGAGAGAGAGAGAGAGAGATGTATTTCATATATTTTTTTAATGGGTTAATGGATTTTAAAAGAGTAGATAACTGGGGATTTTTAAATTTACTTCTTGATGTGAAATGAGGGCTGTTTTTTATTTTTATTTTTTTAATTTTTTATGGTACTTAATTTTTTTTTTTTTTCAATCAATATGAGATATTTTAAGGTCAATTTACGTGTCAACCAATACTAAGTCCCCTCTTTTAAAGAATTCAAGAACGCACTTCCATGCTCAATTTATACATTCAGAAATTACTTCATAAATATTAATCTCGAAAATCAAACTCTAATTAATTAGAAAATGAGTAAACTTCCTTTTCAATCATACTAATCCTTATGATTTTTTAATTATTAAAATACACAACAAGAAATAATTTTGATTTTTTTATTTGTATGTAGCCTATAAGAATATAAATTTTTTAAAATGAAAATAATCTAAATTAAATGCTTATTATTTTCTCTTTTTTTTTTTAAATTAAATTTCATATATGCATAGATTCGGATCACATATCTACCATTAATGAAAGAAATTTATTTTTAAAAAAAAAATTATCAATGAATATTTTGCTTATTTGTTAAGAAATTGACGAATACATTATCATTCATTGTAGATGGTCAAATCTCTTTATGGATATGTTAATGCTTTACATGCTAAGAAATCCAAGTTACATTGCAAGTTTTTCACCCCTAAAGTGAGAAAAGATATGTTATTTCTTGACAAATAAAAGAAGGTTAAATAATTTGAAATTTGCTATTTGTTTTAATTAATTTTTTATTCATATTTATACTTTTCTCAATTGATATTATCATATTATTTTATTTATCATAATTTATTTTTAAAAAAATATAATTAACATGTATGGATATATTATAGCATATACAATAAATTGATATAAATATTATGGATGCAAATAACAATAATTTAGATATTCAAATCATGAATTTTTTTACTTTTTACTTTTTTTTATTTAGAAACAAAAATCTAATAATCTAATCTAGAAATAGTAGAAAATAATAAGAAGAAGAAGCATTAGGAAAACATGAAAAAACATTGTGAGCAATAGTACTTATCTTTCAAAACAATTATTTGCAATTTATAGTATCAAATATTAATGAAATTAAATCTATTGGTATTTTGTAATTTCAGTCAGTTAATGGAAATTAAGTCTATATGTTTAACTTATGCATTTAAAAATTACCTTTGAGTAATAGTATTAAAAATCAAATCTTAATAAGTGAATGAAAAAAAATAAAATATTAATTATCTCGAAAATTAATTTTAAACATTAAAATAAAAGAGTTGAAGAAAATAAATTTAAAAAAAATGACAAACAACATATCTTGGATAACATTTACATACACCTTCCTTAATTACAATATTAATATTATTGTTTGGTCGGTTGTTAATAATATAATTAACTTTGTTTAATGATTCATCATGACTTCCTTCAAGAGTTTACTCATTTGTTAATCACTGAGATTGTGTCACTCATGCATGTTTTGAATTTTTTAATTAAATGTATTACTCCTTCCGTTTCACAATAACTGTCGTTTTAGGAGGATGCACATATATTAAGAAAGCTATTAAATATCTTTAATTTTAATTAATATAGACAAATATACCTTTATTTTTTCTCACCAAATAAGAAAAAACATATGAAATATTGAAATTGGAATGAGAGTAAAGTTGGAAAAAAGCTAATAAATGTTGCATTGAACTTCTAAAACGATAATTATATTGAAACAAAATCACTTTTCTAAAAACACAGTTATTGAGAACCGAATGAAGTATTAATTATTTGAATGAATATGCCTTAGAATGGTGGGTCATTTGCCAACTCACAAGCTAAAGTAGAAAATGGAAAAAGGTAAAATTATCAGTGATAGTGTTCATAAATAATTATGTGTATTTTTATAAAATAAAAAAATATATAGCTTTTCTTTTATGAGAAATTAAATTTATTTTGGTTCAATTCTTTATTATACATAAAAATATTATAGCGACTTCTTGACATTTATCACTTGGAAATTTAAAAGAAATTTCCTAAGATTAACAACCTAATTCTTCAACTTGACAATTGAATTTGGATTTAATTTATGAAGGTTCTATCACAGAAATTTCGCTCCCCATATAAGGAAAAATTTACGTTGTATTTAGTGACAATGACTCTTGTAAAAGTACAAATAAGATTTTTTTTTTAAATTATTAATTAGTCTCTAGATCAAGTCAAAATTCACAATTTTTAACTAAAGTATTTTTTTTCCAGTACATTTGGAGTATTTTCGAGTTAATTTATGCGTTAATTAAATCCCCATTTTCAGATAAGGGCGCATTCTTCACACTCAGCCTGTGCATTTAGGAATTATTTCTTAAGTGTTAGCCTCAAAAATCGAACTCTGGTAAAAAAGAAGAAAAACAAATTATCTTATCAATCAAACTAATTCTCAGGGTGCGTTTGGATCGGGATTAAAAGGAATTAAGTGTTACTCCTGTAATACTTTAACATTTTTAACCTTATTTGGTAAATTTTTAGATATCAAAATTAATATTTAACCTGCTTAACAATTACTCTAAATTAAGTTTTAATTCATTAATCTAGAAAAGAATAGGATAAAGATATGTAACAAAAATAAACGCGCAAAAAAGAGACTCGACTGTCTATTAAAAAAAGGAAAATAATTTTTTTTTAATTTGAATTTTATTTATAAAATTGTTTAACTTGATATTTGTTTTTTTTAATTTTGTTTAGTTGTAAATTATGATTTATTGTAAGTTTATTCTTATTTTTTTTTATAGTATTGCTTTATTCATTAAAATAAGATAGGTTTTTTTCTAAAAAAATATATAATTTGTTTTAGTTAGTTAAAAAATTATGAAAATGATTTTTTTTTAAAATAAGTTTTTTCATTAAATTTTTTTATAATGTTTAATACAAAACTCAGTTAACTATGTTAATAACTTATCTATTACCTTTCATTTGCCAGACAAAATTAACAATTTAATTGTTACACCTATAACTATTACTCTCTTAATAATTACACTTATAATTATTATACTCTATATTTTTAACTTGATTCAGACGCACCCTCAGGATTAACTAAAGTATTCTTACTATCTCTTAATTTTTTTTTCATATTTCATGAAAGGTTAAATGAGCTGAAAAAAAAAATATTACAATTACAACGGATTAGTCCTCCTCTTTTATAGTTCTCATTACATTAAAAACCTTCACTCTTGACATCTTTATTAAAATCCAATACTTTAAAAATATTTATATTAACTAATACAATGTGAGATTATATAAAAATATATAGACACTAAGATTCAAAATTCTTAGTATTGTTAAGTCTCCCGTACTTAAAAAAAAAAATAGATTATGCTAAATTATTAAGTTAATAATTTAATAATTGATTATTATTTTTTTGATATAGAATTTTTTTTTATTGATAAATTTGGTTTCAAATGAAATTTGAATTCAAAACCTTTTAATTTTACAGATAGTTCTAATACCATTAAATCAAATGTTGATTAATTTTTATTACAAAATATTTAGAGTGTCAACCTAATAATTCTCCTTTTTAATAATTTTTTGTGTTGCAAAATTTTTTTCCATGCATCTCGTTGACTCTCACCTTTATGTAGGATTTAATAATATAGTGAGACTAAAGTTTTTTTTTTTTTTTTTTTTTTT
>CATKHJ010392731.1:0-22732 GCA_949750685.1 Vernicia montana | reverse complement strand
TTTTACTTATACATTATTCAATTTTATTAAATGTGTTATTAATTTAATATCAAAGTGTGTGTATATATATATATATTGCAACTACTAATTTAAAAATGAAATTTTATAATTAATAAAATTAAATTTTACTTATACATTATTGAATTTCTTTAAATGTGTTGCTAATTCAATATCAATGTGTGTGTATATATATATATATAAACACACATTTTGATATTGAATTAATAACACATTTAAGAAAATTCAATGTGTGTGTGTGTGTGTGTGTGTATATATATATATATATATATATACCCTTTAAATCGGTTCTAATTTCGGTTCTTCGGTTCGGGATGGTTTGGTACGGTTCTCGGTATGGATAACTACTAATCTCCAGAACCGTACCAAAAAAAAAATCGGGACTGTTCGGTTCGGAGAAAGTTAAACGGTCAACGGATATTTTTCGGTTCTGAATATTATCGGTTCGGATTTTCGGTACGGTTCGGTATCTCCGAGTCCCGTGCTCAGCCCTACTTTAAACACCCTATCAATTTCAGCACTTGCAAGTTTTGCAGTCTAGTAATAGAGTTTGGAAGCATCTCAATAACATTATTACAAGAAAGATCAAGATACCTCAGATGCTTCAATTTGGAAATGGAACTTTGCTGTACTAGATTAGCCCGTAAACTATGCAGATCCAACACCCTCAAACATCTTATATTAGAAAAAATTAAATTGCGTTCTCCTTCTCCAATTTTAACAGAAGACCATTTTTTGTTCACTGAGAGGAAGGTTCTTAATTTCTTTCTATCAATAGAAGTAGATAAAAGTTCTTGTAGTGAGGCTGAATCTGTAACATCAAGTGATATATGCCGAGCTTTTTCATTATTATTAACATATTCTGCAACTGCCTCTATTAGAACACATTCCTCTCCACCCACTTGCATAGCCAGATCATGCATTAAATCATGCATTTTACATTGCCATTTATGACCATAATCATCTTTTTATTTCTTGGAAAAAAGACCTCCATGCCAGCTCCTTAAAATATTCCATTCCAATATCTTCAAAGCTTTGGCTTGAATTTGATTGCTTAATATACCCTTGTGCTATCCAAAAATATATTAATGTCTTTACATCAATTTCATGGTCTTTTGGAAATAATCTACAATAGGCAAAACAATGTTTCAAATGTGAGGAGAGATGGTTATAACTCAACTTAAGAGTTGGTAAAATATTATTTTCATTTTGATCAATCCTTGAAAGTTCCAAAATTTTGAAAGATAACCAATCTGACTCAGCCTCTTTGAAATACAAGAGAGCTCCTATTGTTTTTATGGCAAGAGGAAATCCCACACACTTCTCTACAATATCCTTAGCAATTGCCTCATGACTTGGACTAAGCATTTTCCCTCGTTTGAATGCCAATTGCTTAAATAAAGACCAAGACTCAATCTTTCCTAGGCTCTGTAATTCATATGTTGAAACTGAATGCACCATCTCGGCAATCTTTTCAAGATGTGTAGTTATTATTATTTTACTTCCTACAACACCAACTACTAACAAATCTCTTAGACGAAACCATTTTTCAGAATTCTCATTCCAGACATCATCCATCACAATCAAATACTTTTTTCCACTAATTTTTTCATGAAGTGTATTTTTCAAAACATCCATTTCATTGTTCTTGGGTTTTTTAGAAGTAATAGATTCTAAAATCTTTTCAACTATCAATTTTACATCAAAAATATCAGAGATACAAACCCATATTTTCAAGTCAAAATGCACCTTAATACTCTCATCATTGTATATAAGCTGAGCTAGTGTGGTCTTCCCTAACCCTCCAATCCCAACTATGGAAATGACAGACACATTCTCTTTGTAGTTGGATTGCAAAAGAAGTTCAATAATTGCTTTTTTATCATCTTCTGTACCGATAAGTACCTCAGGTAAAGAGGAATGAGTTTGCTCCCTATCCTTATTAGCCATAACAAGTCTCTCTACAGGCTGCTGGACTAAGTGGAACTTCCTACTTTCTGCAATCAGATCCAGTCTAGCTCTAATATCTTTAATCTTGTGAGCCATTTTAAAGCCATAAGCAAGCTTATTTGAACTAGAAAAGAAAAGGCGTACCTCCCTTGCAATTTTATTGCCAGCCATCACTTTTCGTCGCAAGACCTCAGTGGAGAAATCATCAAGCAAGTCATTTGCATCGTAAATTGCTTCTTTGAGATCTCCAAGCCAACCTTTGATCTGATCACTCTCAAAGGACTGCTTTTCTGCATCAAGAAGCACATTCTTGATTGTTAAAACTGTGGACTTGAGCTTTTCAATCTCATCATTGACTCCCCACCACAGTGCAATTCCTTGCACCGCTAGGGAACCCAGCTTAGAAATGATTTTCTCAGCAATATTGAAGAGGACATCTTCGGCCATTTTCTTTTGAGTGAATTAGAGCACTGGTTAATGTGTTTAAGGTAAGAGATCAAGGAGTTCATGGTTGTGATTGATTTTGGGTCAGTATACTACATTAAGGAACATGGCATAGGATGCTTTATGGATAGAACAATTAATTTTTATATAATATATTTTTTAATTTATTTGACTGGATTCCAAAGGTTGCAGTAATGGGAGCACATGATAAGATCATATTGTTAATTTGTACCAATGTTGTTAAAACCGGAGTGGAGGTTAAATTGATTTCTTTGCTAGTTTGCGATCCGATCGGTCGGTCCGACCAATTCGATTTAATTGATCCTCTCTTTTCTTTTTCCTTTTTATTTTTTTTTTAATTTTATTAAGTTGAAAACGGATCGTTTTGCAAATTTCGATTCGACTGGTTCAACAGTTTTTCCGATTTTTTTGATCCGGACCAGTTTTTCTCGGTTCACAAGCTATTCAGTTTTTTATAACTTAAAAATCAAACTAGTGACCGATTTTTTATTTAACTAGTTTGACCGATTGGTCTAGTCCGATTTTAACAATACAAATTTATACTTCCAATCAAAGCGTTTAATTTTATGGAGATTGGAAACAAGAATTAGAACTTGCTTAGTTATGAAAAATATTTTTTTACTTATATTTCTATTTTCCTTTCTTAGTTTCCTTTTTTATTTTCTAATTTTTTGTATTTCCATTTTTCAAATAGAAAATTAGAAAATAAGTTGAAATTTCTTTCCATTTAAAATTTTCTTCATTTTTCCGTATCCATTTTTATTTCTAAGATTCTTTTTTTATTATTAAATATATAACAATTATTTTTCATAACTATTTATTTTAAAAGAATAGTGAAAAACATTATAAAATAATTTTTCATAATATATAATGTAATTTTGAAAACCGTGGAAAATTATTTTTAAATTTGTCATTTAGAAAATTTTCATAACTAATACTAAATCCTAATTTTCTATTTTCTTGGAATAAATTTTTAGAAATTTGATTGGATTTTGTGGGTTGTGGCAGGAGTAATTGAATTTTTAAAATGGCCAATGATGTGTAAACTAAATGGTTAGGTCTGACGCCCTCACCAAGAAGTCCTACGGTTAGGTTTGATGCCCTAGCATCAAGAAGTCCTATGTTTGGATACTCGCATAGGAATTGTTTGAATTTAATTATACCCAATATGAATTGCCAAAATTTGTCTATAATTGCATATTAACATTTGTATATAGAATTTCGCACATGAATGATTTGAATTTAATTCTACCAATATGAATTGTCAAAATTTTTCTATCATTCCATATTGACACTTGTATGTAGAGTTTTAGTATAAATTTGGGAGAATTGATGTGTGAAATTTTCACATCTTGTTTATATTCTAACACTCTCTCTCAAGTAACAATTGGATAATTATTTCTTCTTTATAAGTTCAATTATCACTTAACAAGTAAGTGGTAGTCTAAATGAGTTAGACACATTCTTTTGCAAGCCCACAAGTATACTTGAGTATATTAATCTATTCATATTTCGGATTCGGGATCGATTACCTGCTCTGATATCATGTATAATTTTAATATAAATTTAGAAAAATCAATCTTAAAAACTAGCATTAAGGTTAAATAGTACATTTCTATATTAACACCATAAGTTTTTATCTTTAATTAATGTGAGATTTTCACATCTTATTTATATTTTAATATTTACAAATATTTGGGAAAAAAAAATTGAATTTTTAGATGTCGCCATATGCTTACATAACAAGTTGCGAAAAGGCAAAAATATACCATACCAAAAATTTATTCTACCTATACGGTATATACCATAGCAAAAGGCAAAAACCAAAAATATTACTTTTAGAGGATGTTTGGTATCATTGCGGTTTTCTGTTTTTTTTTTTTTTCAAATTTCAAAAAAATTAGTATTAGAAAATATTTTTAAAAAAATTATTATTTTTTATTTTTTTCATATTTATTCAGAAACATTTTGAAAACAAAAAATAACAAATAAAAAACAACAAATTCTGGTTTTCAAAATTTTATTTTTATTTTTGATAAACAGAAAACAGAAAATAATACCGAACGACTCTTAGTTTTAAGTTTAGAACAACAAATCCACTAATTTCCTGTACATATGTTCCTAAAAATTTATATATGATTCAACTGGTTTTATTCTTCACTTTGAATTAATTAAATATGTTATGTTATCAATTAAAAGGTTATCTTTTTAATGATTTAGGTAATTGCAATTTCTAAATTGAAAATTAAATGATGGAAGAGAATTGAATAAAAAAAAAAAAAATCACGCTTATTTTTTCAATTAGCAAATGTGCCAAATATGTAAAAACTAGTCTTTAGCCCTCACATTTCGCAAGTTTAAAGTCAATGATTTTAGTTTGAAAAATATTAATATTAATTTATTAATTTCATAGTGTATCTCCATGGCCTTAGACCTGAACATGGGCCTAAGATCCTACTCGGCCAACATTAGAACTTGGATTGAAATTTTCTCTCTTGAGGCAGGGCTAGTCCAAACCCAAAAAAAATTAATATATTAATTGAATTTTCAATTAGATTGTTACAAAATATTCTAAATATAATATACAGTGCTTTGAAACTTTTAAGGTATATTTGATAAACCGTAATGAAATATAATGTAACGTAATCAAATTCTTTTTATGTAATATTTATACTAAAAATATATTTAATTACATTATATTACGTTTTATCAAATATGAAATAATCAAGTAATAATTGAAAATAAATGAATATTATTTTTATATTTAGTAGAAGGACAAAATGTCAAATAGATCTTTAAATGTATTGTACTATATATTATGGATTTAAGGTGTTCTCCAACAATTCATTTGCTCTTGTTTCTGGCTTTGGATAATTAATTATTGTAAAATTTCTTTATGAGCTGAACGAAAATCGGTGTTTATTTTTTGTGGAAAATTAAGAATCAATCGGTAAAATTTAAGATCACAAGTTTAATTTCTTCAAATTCAAAAAGAAATTTGTGGGCATCATCATCAAATTTTCAATGCTTTAATTCTGTTATATCTCTATCCAGCTACTTCTCAGATAATTGCAAGGATTGAGGAACTGGAATACTGAGTTTGAGAAACCTTTTGTGTCACCATAATACAATTATGCCCCAACCATTAAACTGCAGAATACCAACAGAGATTATTAGATGGAATTCTCACAATTCTGATTTAGGAAAATAAATATATAGCTGATCATATGAAAGAATATGAGAACACTTACCAAAGTAATTAACACTTTGTTTCCTCCACTTCCAATATCAAATCTCAATTGCTCAGTCTGCAGAAAAGGAGTAGAATGTAAAGTATGGGATCCAAATGAAGAAATCTAATACACAATTTAACAATTCTTGGATTTAATTAGCCTTACCTTGATCTTTTCCATTACCCAATCAATTTCTTAACAATTGTTGGATTTGAAGTTGAAGAAGTACCATGCATTGTCTGACTCTGACACGTACTCTAAGATTGATTAACTTATTGGGATAAAGGGTTTGGATCTTCACTGCATTTCTGTTAAGAGTAACCATCAGTTTAGAAAATGGAATAGAGATTTTATGTTATATAGAGGTTGAGAACTCACAATGACTTGCATAAGCATTCTGCTTCTGATTCCCATTGGTAGAAAAAAGTAAAATCTGCACAATAAAAGAATTTACTGATAAAGCACAAGGCTGTCACAAGAACTTGCCTCATCACTCGTACGTACTAGAAGGAAATTCAATTAATTGAAAAGTTAAGTGTGAACCTGTCTCAAGTGCAATGGATTATTGAAATCACCCTATGTAGAAACCATTTACTTGAATCGTTTCATAATCGATATCAATATTTGGGATGTGAGAAATCTTGGGCCAATCCTCAGCCATGTTGTTGTTGCATCTTTCTAAGAGTTGGGGGCAGTCTCTAATATGTAAACTTGAAATGTTGAGGTTGCACATCCATTCTGGTAAGGATTTCAAATTAGGACATTCCCAGATGTAGAGATTGTTTACAGTAATAATCTGGAGAAGGTCGACTGGAAGAGACACCAATTCCAGATCCAGATCCTCAATTTTTTCGATGATGAGATGTTTCAATGAAAAGGAGGAGCTTGGTTCTGCAACAGAAACCGTCTTCTTCATTATCAGCTCCAATACCTTGACGCTGCCTTTTCCCAATCTCAGAAAATTAACAGATGAAAATGGCGGCAGTGAAATCAGGTTAGGGCAAGACGTGATAGTCAAATCATCAAGGCAATGAAATTGGGGCAGCTCTACAGTTGATGTTCTCCGCCATCCCTTGAGATTAGGACAATTCAACAGATAGAGAAGCTCTAGTGGAGGAGGAAAAACTGATGATCCTGATTCTTCTTTCTCAATGCAATCTATGTACTCCAGATTGGTTAATCCTTCAATGCACAATTCTTTCAGACAAGGGAATTGTTGTAATGGCGGTATATGTCGGCAATTCTTGAAATTTTTTATTTGAATGCGCACAAGATTTGCAAGAGAAGAAAGCCAGCTGGGAAACTTCATTCTTCCATTACCATTTAGATGCAGGCCTTTTAGATTGATGTGCGGCCTTAACTCTTCCAACGACATTTCAAAATCTACACCTTCTTCATTTTCATCTTCGTCATCATCTTTTGCATCCCACGTTGACTTCCACAATAAGCTCAATATTTTAAGCCGATGCTTATCTTTCAAGTTGGCTGCCTTAAATTAACGTGCGATCTTAACTCTTCCAACCATCCATAACTCTTCATTCTTCTACAACCATCCATAGTCAGATCTTTTAGATTAACGTGCGGCCTTAACTCTTCCAACGACATTTCAAAATCTCCACCTTCTTCATCTTCATCTTCATCGTCATCATTGAAGTCCAATGGAAATGATGACTTCCACAATAAGCTCAAGTAGTCAAGCCGATGCTTAGCTTTCAAATTTGCTACCTTAAATTCAGATGTTGCATTTCCACATATTGCAAATTCGCAATTTGAAGCTGTCCTCTCAAATTGTTTAAGCCATGTAATTCGCCAAGTCCACTGCTATGCTTGTAAACTGGATTATCTTGATCCGCTACTACGAATCTCGATAATTGCTCGAGGCAACTCAATTGCCCAAGCTCTCGCGGCATATGAGTTAAGGACTCACATCTATCATTACCAAGCTGCCTAAGATTGACCAACTTTTTCATGTCTTTTGGTAGTTGTTTAAGGTTTGAACACCCTCTCAATTTGAGCACTTGCAAGTTATGGAGTCTAGTAATTGAGTTTGGAAGCATCTCAATGTCTTCATTCTCAGAAAGATCAAGATACCTCAAGTGCTTCAATTTCACAATGGGATGTTGAGGCACGACTTTAACCCTTAAATGATGTAGATCCAACACCCTCAAACATCTTAAATTAGAAAAAATTAAATTGCATTCTCCATCTCCAATTTTAACGGGAGACCACTTCACTGTGAGGAAGGTTCTTAATTTCTTTCTATGAGTAGAAGTAGATAAAAGTTGCTGTAGTGAGGCTGAATCTCTAACATCAAATGATATATGTCGAGCTTTTTCATTATTATTAGCATATTCCGCACCTGCCTCTATTAAAACACTCTCCTCTCCACCCATTTGCATAGCCAGATCATGCATTAAATCATGCATTTTACACCTCCTTATATCACCATATAAATCATCCTTTTCAATTTCTTGGAAAAAAGACCTCCATGCCAACTCCTTGAAATATTCCATTCCAATATCTTCAAGGCTTTGGCTTGAATTTGATGGCTTAATATACCCTTGTGCCATCCAAAGATAAATTAATGTCTCTACATCAATTTTATGGTCTTTTGGAAATAATTTACAATACGCAAAGCAATGTTTCAAATGTGAGGAGAGATGTTTATAACTCAATTTAAGAGTCGGTAAAATATCATTTTCATTTTGATTAATACTTGAAAGTTCAACATTTTTAAAGAATAACCACTCTGACTCAGTTTCTTTGAAAAACAAAAGACTTCCTATTGTTTTTATAGCTAGAGGAACTCCCACACACTTTGCTACAATCTCCTTACCAATTGTCTCATGACTTGGACTTGGCACTTTCTCTGGTTTGAATGCTAATTGTTTAAATAAAAACCAAGATTCAATCTCTCCTAGGCCCCCTAATTCATGTATTGAAACTGAACGGACCATCTCGGCAATCTTTTTAATACCTGTAGTTATTATTATTTTACTTCCTAGTCCACCAACTACTAACAAATCTTTTAAATGAAACCATTTTTCAAAGTCCTCATTCCATACATCATCCAATACAATCAAGTACTTTTTTCCTCTAATTTTTTCATGAAGTGTATTTTTCAAAACATCCATTTCCTTGTTCTTGGGTTTTTCAGAAGTAACAGATTCTAAAATCTTTTCAACTATCAATTTGACATCAAAATTATCAGAGATACAAACCCAAATTTTCAAGTCAAAATGCATCTTAATACCCTCATCATTGTATATAAGCTGAGCTAGTATGGTCTTCCCTAACCCTCCAATCCCAACTATGGAAATGATAGACACATTCTCTTTGTAGTTGGATGACAAAAGAAGTTCAATGACTGCTTTTTTGTCATCTTCTCTATCAATAACTACTTCAGGTAGAGAGGAATGAGTTTGTTCCCTGTCCCTAGACATAACAAGTCTCTCTACAGGCTGCTGCACTAAGTGGAACTTCCTACTTTCTGCAATCAGATCCAGTCTAGCTCTAATATCTTTAATATTGTGAGCCATTTTAAAGCCATAAGCAAGCTTATTTTAACTAGAAAAGAAAAGGCGTACCTCCCTTGCAATTTTATTGCCAGCCATCACTTTTCGTCGCAAGACCTCAGTGGAGAAATCATCCAGCAAGTCATCTGCATCGTAAATTGCTTCTTTAAGATCTCCAAGCCAACCTTTGATCTGATCACTCTCCAAGGACTGCTTTTCTGCATCAAGAAGCACATTCTTGATTGTTAAAACTGTGGACTTGAGCTTCTCAATCTCATCCTTGACTCCCCACCAAAGTGCAATTTCTTGGACCAGTAGAGAACCCAACTTAGTAATGATTCCCACTGCAATATTGAAGAGTACAGCTTCAGCCATTTTTTCTGAGTAAAGGGTAGTTTGAAGTGATTAAGGTTTGAAAGAGGATTAAGGATTATTCTGTGAGGATAATAGTTGAACAAATTCATATATATAGCCAGTCCTTGTATGGGACTGCTTTGCTTGCAATTTTAAGAAAACCAATTCTTTATTATTTGTTTTTAATCATTTTCTTATTTCTTGATTACTATAAGTTAAAACTTGCAAGTAAAATTTATTTTTTAAAAAATAATTTCATTGAAATACTTTATCATAGTCATCAAAAGATATGTTTATAAATGTAGTAGTTATGTGTTCTTATTCGTACCTATAACATCTGTTACAAGAATCCAACACTCTACCAACCTATTGAAAAGCTTATTTGAAATAAAAATTAAATTTCTTACACCAATCCTAATCCAGAAAGCATCAATTCTACAAATGAAAACTGAAAAATTTTATTAAAATTTTTTCCTTGAAGAAGATGAGAAAAATTAACCAACCAACAATTGACATCCATGTGAACAAAAGATTGAATTATTGAAGTGTATAATCTTAATTATTGCATTTAAAAAAAGTTGAAAGGGAATATAATATGCTAATGAATAAGAAATACATTTCATTAATTTTATTTAACTGCATATGTAAATATATAATCCAAATAAATTATAGCAGTATTTGCTTTGTCAAGATTAAAACAAATAATTAAATCATTTATTTATGTGCTTATGAATTTTAGGCATTGAATTAAATAATTGATAATCAACAATCTAACAACTAATAAAATTTCATTTGGTGAAGAAACAGAGAGCTCTGTTTTAATCTTTCACTTGGTATTGCTTGTGGTTCCTCTGCTTAATTACTAGATGGCTAAAGCTACTGAAGCCAAATCTATCTAAGTCTTCATCAAAATATCCAGTGGTAATAGTAATACCCAAGTAATGCTTCTCAATTCCAAAGATAAATGTGGAAAATAATCTTGTCCAAAGGCAAGATTGATTATATTTATGTGGAAGAAATTGAATCATTTCATGGTATATATATTTGTTGAGTTATTGTCCCATATGGACAAATGTCTTTTTAATTTCTTACCTCGAAAAGGAAGCCCATCTATATGAAATATTTTGAAGGAGATTCCAATAATACATATAAAAATTAGAGAATACTTTTGCAAAGATCATAGATGGAGATTTGGTCATAAAGTTTCATTTTGATAAATTTCTAGTGGAAAACAGTCTTAAACTAGAAGAAAGATGTACACATCCACATTTCAAAATAAATAATTAGAAGGTAGGTGCAATTTACTTTTAAATTAGTCAAATGCTGATATAATTTGAAGTTTCTGAAAATCACTATTGGATTAGTAATTTATTTTCTTCAAAACTTTTAGATGTAATTTTTCATCAAGAGTTTTCATTAATTTAATAAAAATTATTAAAAAAAAGATTATCTCTTATTCTGTAGTTCACACTTTATAATATTGTTTCATCTCATTGGTCTCTTATAAATAAAACAAAAAAAAATAGAAAAAATCAAATTGATGCTATCAAACCTTCAAAGTGTTTCTTTGGCAAAAAAAAAAAAATAAATAAATAAATAAAAATAAAACCCTTCAAAGTGTTCCCAGTAGAAAATGGGCCTTACCTTAAAACCCAAACCATATAACTATGAACTTGAAAATGGGCTAAGTGCCCCCTTATATGTGAACTTGGAAACCATCTCCATGATACGCCGTCATTTTGGTATTTTTGTGGAATTAGTGTAGAAAAGCACAGCCCACCCCCACCGTCTCCTTTTTTTGTTTTTTTCCGCCCCAGACGCCACCACCGTCAAAGGAATGCATAATGACTAGAATGGCTGGTCGGTTTATCCTACAGGCCAAAATGGGGTCACTCTATTCCCCTGTAATCACCAAGAAAGTGCTAATTCGTTTAATCCGTGAAATTAACTGCTATTATCTCCAAAGATTTAAGGTTCAAAAACTTGAGCATATTTTAGATGGAAATGAAGTGGAAATCCGATTCACACCATACAGTAGAAAACTGGGTTTTCAGCAAATTGATGTATTGTGGTGAAACCCCTGAAATTCAAAAGAAATGGAACGATACTATGACATCCCTCAATCAGAAACTCCAAGCTATCATCAGAATTCCATCAATCAAACTAAGGTTTTTTCGAATAGGGAAGCAATTGGAGTGGGAGAAAATGCTCGTGAACGGCTCAATTCAAAACATTATACGTCTCCCCTTGCTAAGCCCAAAACACCTACGAGCTTGGCAAATTGTTGATGAATTGATTTCAGCGATATTCCTCTGCTTTCGTGGAGAGTTCGTGCCGACCCAGAACGAGAGCGGTTTAAACGATTTCTTTTCAGGAAGTACAAAAGAGAACAACTTTTGTTTGGAGATAATTCGGCTTTCCCTTGTACCAGAACTGTTGGTCTCACTTCACATGTCACCTAATCAAGGTGACAGAGTGTTAGCTGCTGGGATAATTATGCATCTTATGAAGTTAAGTAGAACAAATTTCACAACACTGTGGCACAATGAATGTGCTTGTTTGGTGTTAGAGTTTTGTAAGATGCTTAGGAAGGTGTCTCATGGGAATTCTTTGTATCTCACTTGCCGGAGCACTCTTGGGTTGTTGTTCAAAAACATGGATATTTCTAGTTTTTTGGTGTATAGGGGAGGGGCCAGTTTGATGAAGGAGATTTTCCCTTTTGTTAGTGAGCTCGAGAATAGTTTGTGTGCAGATTTGGTTTCTAGCACAGAATCACCATGGAGTTCAGGACCTTTCTTTGGTGATGTTTGTGATTTTAAGGCTTTTTTGCTGCCTTTGTGCTATGTTGTTAAGAGGGGTTCTAGTGCTGATCCAATTCCCAAGAGGGATTATACAGAAGCATTTCATTTTCTTTACGCTACATTTAGTAAATTGTTGAGACAGATGGATGAATGCCTTCTTAAGATACAAGAGTACTACTTGAATTTGGATAGAAAATGGGGAGAAAGTATCGTTTGGTGCGGATGGTTTCAATATCTTACCATTTTGGAGGAATTGCATCAGATTAGTAAACTTTACAAGGCTGCTGAACAAGAATTGTGGACATCTTTACGGCTTAGACAGTTTTCGCTATCTGTGCTACTTGTTGAGCATTCAAAGCCAACAGATGATATTAAGTGGCTTCTTGAGTATGAAAATGGTTGTGAATTTAGGAGGCATTCGGCCAGGCAGGTGATTCCAAAGGCAAATGAAGATCTTCGAAGATCCCGCAATATGGTAATTGATAGGTTTCATAGCATGGCAGCATCATTCACACAGATTCAAGGCCATCAACTGCTGCCCGATAATTTGTTGTCACCGCTCGGAACAGAACAAGATAGTGCAGCAGAGCTTGAAGATTTTGATTTGAAGCTGAGTGGAACTAAAAGCAATATTTCTCTTCATGATTCACCGGAAAATGCAGTGAGCTATAGATACCATGTAAGTCATTTTCTTCATGCTACTTATGTGCTTGCAAAATTTTGATCATATCAAATCTGAACTGAAATTCTGCCTCTAATTTTAAGTCAAAATTTCCCTTATCCATTATTTTAGTCTATTAATGCTTAAAAGTAGTATTTTGGAGCTTAACTCTGCAATATATACACATAATCCTGATGAGTATTTCGCAGAGTGACAGACGGAGACATGTTATTACAAATTGGGAAAAGGGTAGGCTTTTGGGGCGTGGATCATTTGGATCAGTGTATGAAGGATATGCTGGTGGTGGTTTCTTCTTTGCTGTGAAAGAATTTCAATTACTTGATCAAGGAAATCAAGCTAAGCAATGCATTTACCAAATTGAGCAAGAGATCGCTTTATTAAGTCAATTGAATCATCAAAACATAGTTCAATATTATGGAACAGAAAATAATGAAACAAAGCTCTATATTTTTCTAGAGCTAGTAAGCAATGGCTCGCTCGTAGAAATTTACAGGAGATATCATCTTAAGGATTCCCAAGTGTCTGCATACACTAGACAGATATTACAAGGCTTGAAGTACCTCCACGAGCACAATATTATTCATAGGGACATTAAATGTGCAAATATATTAGTGAATGTTGGAGGAACTATAAAACTTGCAGATTTCGGATTGGCAAAAGTGACTCAGTTTAATAATCTTATAAGATCTTGCAAGGGAACTCCCAGCTGGATGGCCCCTGAAGTTGTCAATCTGAAACGAAAAGGAGGGTATGGACTTCCAGCAGATATATGGAGCCTTGGATGTACTGTATTGGAAATGTTAACCCGAAAACATCCATACTCTCATTTACAACCTCAGCAGGTTTTGTACAGGATTGGAAAAGGTGAGCCTCCTCCTGTTCCTGATTTTCTGTCAGGTTTATCTCAGGATTTTATCCTAAAATGCCTGCAGGTTAATCCTGATAATCGTCCCACTGCTGCTCAGCTTTTAGACCATCCATTTGTAAAGATGTCATTTCATGCCTAATTATTAGGCTTGGCAACTCCTTAATGTCCATAGGAACAATTCTTTGCATGTATGCACCTTCAATTAATGACAATTGAAAACGAAAATTTCAATTTTTGAACTATGCGTTACAGTCAATTTTATTTGTTTTCTAATTTCAAAAAACAATTACTCAAAGGCAGTGGTATTACATCGCGGGATAAATTACATCCAAATTTTATATTAAATTTCAATATGTTCTCATGACTTTAATTTATTATATTTTAATCATTAATTTTTTATTTTCATTTTAATGGAAATAAGTCTTCGAAAACACTATTATTATGGTGAAAATTTTCAAATGAATAAATTAAATTACTGTTTGAATAAATGGTCGATAAAAGTAAAAAAAAAAAAAATAGAGACACAGAATTTACGTGGTTCGGCGCAAGTCTACGTTCACGGGTGAGGGAAGAGTAAAATTCACTAATTAATTGAGAAGTATAAAAATGGAGAATAACACTCAAAATCTTGAACCCAAATACACTCAATAAACTCACATCTCAAAATATACCAACAAAATAATAAAGAAATTACAAAATAAAATTTTGTTAGACCTAAATGAAAGACTAAACTCAAAGAGGGACCTTACAAAATATTTGCCAAAAGAGATACTCACACTACACTCTAATGCACACACTCACTTCTCTTAATTTCGGATGGATTTTGCCAACAATACATACACCTATTTATAGTGCCTTCAAGTAGGAAGAAATGGTCATAAAAACTCCACATTTATGTTTTTAAATGCTTCACGTTTGTGCTCTTAATGCCAAAAAAAAAAAAAAATTGGCTACAAATCAATCACATAGAATATGTGAATGCTCTATTGGGCTTAGGCCAAAAAAAATTCAAGACACATTATTAACAAATCTCCACCTTGACTTGAATTTTCTCAAAATTAGAAAACATTACTCCACCTTCTCCATTTAAGCCAATAAGGGCAATTCAAGTATGAGAAATACCAATTAAGTCCAAGCAATGCTTGAATTTGTTTACTGAAAGAGGTTTGGTCAATATGTCAGTCGGATTGTCTGCAATACCAATTTTCTTAATAGAAATATTACCTTGAGAGATAATATCACGCACAAAATGATATTTCACATCAATGTGTTTTGTCCGCTCATGAAACATCTAATCTTTTGTCAAATGAATAGCACTCTGACTATCACAGTGGACGAAAAACACCTTTTGATCCAAACTGAGCTCACCAAACAAACCTCTTAATCAAATGACTTCTTTAATAGCTTCAACAATTGCCATGTACTCTGCCTCCGTAGTGGACAATGCTACTGTAGACTGTAAAGTAGCTTTCCAACTGATAGCAGTATCACCAAGAGTAAATACATAGTCAGTAATGGATCTCCGCCTGTCGAGATCATCTGCATAGTCTGAATCAACATAACCAACCAAATTTTCCTTACTCTTTCTGAATTCCAAACAAGAATCAGTAGTGCCCCACAGATATCTCAGAATCCATTTCACTGCTTGCCAGTGTTCTTTACCGAGATTAGACATATATCTACTGATAACACTGACTGCATATGCAATATCAGGACGAGTACATACCATAGCATACATGAGACTACCAACAGCACTGGAGTAGGGAACATGTGACATATACTCAATATCATTCTCTGACTGTGGTGACATAGTAGCAGAAAGTCTAAAATGAGCAGCAAGTGGAGTACTTACAAGTTTAGCGTTTTTCATACCAAAATGCTCCAAAACTTTTTCAACAAAACTCTTCTGAGTAAGATAAAGTTTTCCTGCAGCTCTGTCTCTTCGAATCTCCATACCAAGAATTTTCTTGTTTGCTCCCAAATCTTTCTTTTCAAATTCACTACTCAATTCTGATTTTAATTTGTTGATCTCAGACATATCCTTGGCTGCAATTAGCATATCATCAACATAGAGCAGCAAATACACAAATGAGCCATCTGCAGGTTTTCTGAAATATACACAACTATCATACTGGCTCCTAGAATAGCCGTGGCCAACCATAAAAGAATCAAACCACTTGTACCATTATCGAGGATATTGTTTCAGACCATACAATGATTTCTTCAACAAACAAACATGGTCTTTCTTGCCTTCAATCTCAAAACCCTCAGATTATTGCATATAGATTGTCTCCTCAAGCTCTCCATGCAAAAAGGCGGTCTTAACATCCAGTTGTTCTAACTCTAAATTATGCATAGCAACCAAATCAAGCAAGATATGAATAGAGCTATGTTTAACAACAGGTGAGAACACATCATTAAAGTCAACTCCATGTACCTGACAGTAGCCATTTGCAACCAACTGTGCCTTGTACTTGGCATCTTCAACACCTGGAATACCATCTTTCTTCTTGTAGACCCACTTGCATCCAACAATTTTCTTGTCTTTAGGCAGTTTAACCAAATCCCAAGTTCTATTCTTATGAAGGGACTCTACCTCTTCCTGCATAGCCATTAACCACTTAGCAGAATCATCACAAGAGATAGCCTCTGAATATGTTGAAGGATCACCAACTGCATTTGTGTCTTCTGCCATATCTAGTGCAAATGAGACAAAATCTACTAGACTTTGAGGCATCATCTTCTTTCTTGGTGGCTTATGTTTAGCAATAGAGTCTTCTTCTTCACTTTGTGGTTTCCTCTTCTTCTATAGAGGTAGGGATCTGAACTGGGTTTTGTGGAGAGGGTTCATTTTTCACCTCAAACTCCACCTGCTTAGAAGAATTTGCAACATCTATATCATAAGAAATAGAAGTCTCTTTTCTAGTAGAAGTCTCCTTTCCGGGATGTAACATAGCAGATTCATCAAACACAACATCTCTACTAATTATCAGTTTTGGAGACTTGGGATCAAGGCACCATAATCTATATCCTTTTACACCAAAAGGATAACCAATAAATATACACCTTTTGGATCATGGCTCTAATTTGCCATCATTAATATGTGCATAAGTAGGACACCCAAATACCTTTAAATCAAAATATTCAGCCAGTTTACCAGACCATATATGTAGACCTTCTTCTAATGAGTAGACCTTCTGTCGGACTGTCATTTCTACTCGTTCCAAGCTCCTTATCAATAAGCTCTTTTGAGAATAGAGCTGTTTTAACATCCTCTAACTTTAGAGTTTATTGACTGTAAATTAAAGTATCTCTAAAGTGATTATAGGATGGTGGTAGTGAGCGAAGCAACATAAGAGCTTGATCTTTATCATCATAAGAAATCTCCATATTTTCTAAATCCATAAGGATAGTGGAGGATTCATTAATGTGAGATTTAATAGATGCACCTTTAGCCATGCTGAGTGTGTACAAACAGTGCTTTGCTACCAACTTGATGGTGAGATTCTTTGTAACATACAAAGACTCAAGCTTGTCCCATAAATCTTTGGCAGTCTTCTCTTGCATGACTTTTCGCAATACTTCATTTGACAAGCATAACTGAATGGAAGCAATGGCCTTATCATCCATCTCCTGCTTCTTTGCCTTATCCATAGTACTAGGTAATTTATCTTTACCTAGTAGTGCTTGATGCAGAACATTTTGAATGAAGGTTGCACGCATCTTTACTTGCCACATGGTAAAATTCATATTGCGATCAAATTTCTCAATATCAAATTTTGTTGTTGTCATGATGACCGTATACTGGAACATTGACTGTAGTCCGTGAACAGTACACCAGGTAAGTTCCCATGAAAGAGAGGTGGGTCACAATGAACATATTTAAATACCAAGTCTTTCCTTAGTCAGAATTTTCCTAGATATGTACTTTCACACTACCATACTTATTTCTAGCTCAGCTATGATACCAGATTGTTAGAACAAATGGACGACAAAAGTAAAAAAAAAAAAAAAAAAATAGAGACACAAAATTTACGTGGTTCAGCGCAAGCCTACGTCCACGGGCGAGAGAATAGTAAAATTCACTAATTAATTGAGGAGTACAAAAATGGAGAATAACACTCAAAACCTTGAACCCAAATACACCCAATAAACTCACTTCTCAAAATGTACCAACAAAATAATCCTAAATGAGAGACTAAACTCAAAGAGGGACCTTACAAAATATTTGCCAAAAGAGACACTCACACTACACTCTAATGCACACACTCACTTCTCTTAATTTCGGATGGATTTTGCTAACAATACATACACCTATTTATAGTGCCTTCAAGTAGGAAGAAATAGTTATAAAAGCTCCACATTTATGTTTTTAAATGCTCCACGTTTGTGCTCTTAATGCCAAGAGAAAAAACTTGGCTACAAATCAATCACATGAAACATGTGAATGCTCTATTGAGCTTGGGCTAAAAAAATTCAAGACACATTATTAATAATTACTGGTATCATATATATAGCTTCATTAATGCATATTGAGGACGATGTTATAATGGGGCAATGTTATCACGTGAGTTGGTCTTAGGAGTGTACATGCTCCGGTTTGAGACTGTTTATATAAATTTTGAAACTATATTGTAAATTGTAATTTGCTAATTTTTCAAATTCAACTAAACTTAAACTATTTTAAATATAAAATTGAACTGAAACTGAAATAATACGGTCTAGTTAAGTTTTTAAAATAATTTGGCATAAATAATTCAAATCTTTTTTAGAATATTAAAATTGTTGTAATCAAATTATTTTATTAATTTCCCATTCTTTAAAAAAAAAACTCATCATTAAAATATCCAAGTACTAGTAAATAATAATAAAATCTTATTATAATATAAGATGAAGTAAAACTTTAAAAGAGTACATTCTCTTGTGGATGGGTAATGGAGAGAGGGCTGGGGTTTCGACCTCTCACATCGATAGTGTAAAGGGTGTGTGTGTGGGATATAAGAGTTAGCGTGTCTCTTTAAAATTGTCATGATTTTAAGGTGTGTACATATCACTTCTCTGTCCTTGTGTGTGTGTTTGTGTGTAAAAAAAAAAAAAAAAAAAAAAAAAAAAAAAAAAAAAAACCCTTAAAAGAGTCCTTATATTTTGTTTCGAAGTTCAAAAAGTTAAGATACTAAAATGTCATATTTCGAAGTTCAAAGTTAAGATACTAATGGCCTTATGGCCATTTTGCAACGGTAGCTGCAAAGTGATTGAAACTATGTTTTCTATTTGCTTTTTATTGTGTTTGCTTCATGTATAAAAAGCATTTACTCCAAAGGCTATTTTTAGATTTTTCATAAGCATTGGATTTTGTTTTATGACCACAAAATGGAAGATGTCCTTCAATTCAATCAAATAATTAAAGGGATAATTATTGTAAGTATAAAATTTAATTGCAAGTTAACTAATTTTTAGTGCAGTCAAAGTTGAGACAATCTTTTATTACCTAATAATCCCATTTTTACACATATGTAATTAAATTGACTCTTATCATTCGATTCTTAGTTTGCTCACCCATAATACACGAAATCATTTAATCCAAAAGATCTAATAAAAATATATGAAATTCCAAAAATAATTTGGGGGGAAAAAAAATATATAAATCTGAAGTGCCCAGACTTATTTTTCACCTCTAATCTCAAAGCAGTTGGAGTCTTAAGTGATTGGGTCACTTGGGAAGCAAAGTCCTATATATCAATTTCTTCAATTCTTCAACTAACATAAATTTCCACATTTCTAATCTTTTCCAAGAAAACTCACCAATATACACATCAATAGAGATTTTTTTTTACTTCATCCCATGCTTTTGGAAAATAATTGCTATACAACAGTGAAATAGATTGGAAAAAAATTCAAAGAGTAAAGTTTAAAAAAAAAATCATAAATAGTAAAGTGAAAATTAAAAAAAAATATTACTCCCTCTGTTCCTTAATAGATGACGTTTTGAGAGTTTAATTTTATTTCATATTATTTGACGTTTTCTTTTTTTCAATGTACATTTTTTTTTTCTTTCAAATTATACTATTATTTGTTCTTTTCCACATCAGTTAATAATTAAAGTAATACTCTTGAAATATTTGAAATTTAAGAGTAATATAGTGTATTTAACTATATAATAATGATTATTTAACACATTCTTAATTCTTGTACAAAAACCTTAAACGATATTTATTTAGAAACGGAGGGAGTATTTGATTAAATTTAATTCAGATATGTATATAAATGAAATTACTTAATAATCAAATAATATATTCAAATAAATTATTTAAAAAAAAAAAATACATGATGTACTTAATGTTTCAATCAGTAAGTAGTCCACATAGATATTAATTGTTCTTCAAGTACTTGCCCATATTTTTGACTATTTAATTAGGCATTTGGATGACTTCTTCTTCTCCATATAATAACAAACTCACCAGTCACTAACATACGCATGGGTCAAGCTAGAAGAGACTTCATGAAAGTTTTCCCACTTTGCTTTAGATTTTGACTAGTATTAGTATTAGTATTAGTATTAGTATTCATTTACTTTTAAGTTCCCAACTCTACAAACCAACATTTGTCCAATAATTAATTCTCTTTTGTAACCATTCAATTAATGGCAACTTCAAATTAATAGTATTTTGAAATACTTTCGTCTTCTTTTGTGCATTTTGTATATATGATCAAACGTAAGCCTCAAATCATTTTAATTTTTGGATTCATATTCCAATGAAAATTTTTGCAAATTATAAAAACCAATAGTGAATATTATTATTTTTCGTATAAAATTTTTATAAATTTTATTATTCAAATATGTATATCAATGAAATTACTCAATAATCAAATAATATATTCAAATAAATTAAAAAAAAAAAAAAAAAAAAAAAAAAAAAAAAACACAAGCTGCTGACATCAACAATTTTCATAGAAATTATTGCTATAAATATTTGATTAAACACCCTTCTCCACCACAACCAATAGCCATAAAGTCTCTCAACTGCAGATATATATGGGTGTTGACTAAGTATATATTAATTTCTTAGTAATTACAGTCGACTTTTTACATCATGAGTGTCAAAGCACTACCAATATGTAAGACTTAGTACCCTAATTAAGGAATTTAAATCTCTTTCTTTTTCATGTTTGTATGATTGTTTGATAATATCAGGCTTCAAATTTTATTTTTATACATTTAAACATGTTAATAGGATGGGAAAATTCTTGCCTACCGATATTTTTTTTTACTTCATGTGTTCTTATCTCATTGAATTAGTGTATGCATTAAGCATAGGCGAGACTTAACTTACTGGATGTTAAATCAGTAGCATTTTTACTATATAATTATCCCTATAAGTATTAATTAAACATCCTCTTCTACCACAACTGCATGCAAATATGGGTTTTTCTTACTGGAGTTTGTTAGTATCTTTCCAATTGTTGTGCCTCCTTTCCATTTTCCATTTCCTATACTTTAGCTTGCCAGCCTCTGCCCTCCTCATCAGGAATAATGAGACAGACCGACTCGCCTTGCTTCAATTCAAGGCCAAAATAACAGATGACCCTCTTGGTGTCATGACTTCTTGGAATAGCTCGCTTCACTTTTGTCAATGGTACGGCATCAAATGTGGGCGGAGACACCAGAGAGTGACTGTGTTAGACCTAAGTTCCGTCAAACTTTCAGGCTCAATATCACCATATATTGGCAATTTGAGCTTTTTAAGGCACTTGTATATTGAAAACAATAGCTTCACCCATGAGATTCCTCCTCAGATTGGCCATTTGCACAGACTACAAATATTCTCTCTCATAAATAATTCATTTACTGGCCAAATTCCTCCCTCCATATCTAATTGTTCTAAGCTTATAACAATTGATTTGCTTAACAACAAGTTGATAGGGGAAATCCCTGCGAGCATTGGTTTCTTACTGAAGCTCGAATTTATCCAAATCCGTAACAACAATTTAACAGGTACTCTTCCTCCATCTTTGGGGAATCTATCTTCTCTCCAGCAGTTTTTTATGAACGGAAATAATTTGCATGGGATTGTACCTGATACTTTAGGCCAACTGATGAATCTAATGATTTTAACCTTGTCTAGAAATCAGTTTTCAGGTACAATTCCTCCCTCAATCTTCAATCTCTCTTCAATTCAGGGCATAGACGTAGCATTCAACCAATTACTAGGAAATCTTCCCTTGGATTTAGGCATCTCTCTTTCAAATCTTAAGTTCTTTTTTATTGTAAATAACAAATTCACTGGATCCGTTCCAACTTCAATTTCTAATGCCTCAAATCTAGAAATCCTTCAACTAGGCGAGAATAATTTTACTGGAAGCATGCCTTCTCTGGACAAGTTGAGTAGGTTTCGAGCATTAAATCTCTATAACAACAGTTTAGGAACCGGGAAGGCTGATGACTTGAAGTTTCTTTCTACTTTGAGTAATGCCACCAATTTAATTATATTTAGTATTGTTGTGAAATTCGAGATTTTTACTTTCACCAATAATAACAAATTCACCTTGCAACTATTGCACAGATGAATAGAGTGAGAACGATTGTACTAACAAATCACCACAAGATAAATTCCCAAGAAAGAGAGGTGGGTCACGAATGACACTCTTAAGTACCAAGTCTTTCCTTAGCCAGAATTATACCAAGACAAGTAATTTAATAGCACAATAATTCACTACAACTATACCTGACAATAACTATTAAATAGACAATAAAAAAGAACACCAGAATTTTAACGAGGTTCGGCCAATTTTGCCTACGTCCTCGGACACTACCAAATTAATATTTCAATATAGTAAAGAAATATTAC
>CATKHJ010392628.1:0-15846 GCA_949750685.1 Vernicia montana | reverse complement strand
CATCACATGAATATCCACATGTTTATATCGACAATATTTGACAAGCAGCATGATGCTCACTGCCTCTATAATCATAAGTATCACATACTGATTATAGAATATAAATAGAGGTGACGGTCTCTCCGAAATTAATGATGCCCAGTCATTATTCCTATGACCATGAACATTTTAAAGTATTTGTTTAAGAGCGATCTGTCATCCATATTCTCAACACTTGAGAATAGATCCTCTCACAAAATACTAATGGACTACAAATATATATTTAATACAATGGAACAATTGATTTATAGAAATATATATTTATTGCCATTAAGTATAATGTTGTTTTAAATTTACATAAATATATACACTACTCTAGGGAATATACTCTAACAGTCGCAACCCAATCTCACTTTGCAAAGCAAGAAGCAATAGCAAAGCAAGAAAAAGAAATTTTAAAACTAAAATGCTCGTTCCTTTCGGACTAAGCTTAAAAACTGTTTGCTTTGAGATCAAAGGGTTGATCAAACAAATTTTTTGATGCTAAATGAGCTGGGGGGGTCTCCTTTATATAGGGAGAGAGCTGGAGGCAAAAACCATGAAGTTTCGATGTGGAATTTGATGTTCTGAAGCTCAAAACCACACACGGGAGTTTTGCGACCGTACAGGAAGGACGGTGACGCACAGCCTAACTGATGACCGCATAGGGCCACTTTTGAACCGTACATAGGCTGTATAATTCTGCACAACCTGTGTGCGATCACAAAAGTGGCCTGTGTGGTCACTTGTGGCCTTTGACGCCCGGTTTCACTAATTTTCACAGTTTTGACCCGTTTCAACTCCGTTTTTCATGATTCCAGTTGCGTTGTGCTCCGTATTCAATCTCGGATAATCTAAAGATGATTTAGATTCTTGAGGGATGGGCCTTGGGTCCCGAGGCTTGAATTCCTTATTTTTAAGATTTTGGCAATTTCGGCTTCCGAAGGTCTGTTTACCAAGCCTAAGTGCCTCTAGGGTTTGGTTGTATGCCAAAAGGTGTAAAATTAAGGGTTCACGAGGCCGTGAATCAAGATTTGAAGAATTATTGAGGGTACTGTTTCTTTTTCAAGGTCGTGAATCAAGAGTCAAGGCGGTGAAACTTTTCCCTCGCAATTTTCAATATTCAAACTCATGCCAGTCAAAGGGGTAACTTTCATTCAAGGCGGTGAGTTATGTGAATACCTGTCAATATATTTAAAACACAACTAACAGGAGTGGCACATGACAAGGCATTATTTATTTTTGCATTATACTTACATATTCAATAAATTTAGGTTTAATTAAATAAAGTTTTGGAATCATCCAAATATAAAGGAGATAACAACAAGAAATAGTAAGGGTTCATAGAAATCATGATTTCAAATAGTTAGGGCAGTAGTAACGATAATAACAAACATTTAGGAATGGCAATAACAAATATTAAGGAACATTACGCCATGACAGAACCATATATAACAGTGGGAGAACTCGGGGTAACAATAACCACAATCCCGCAAGTCTCAATAACAGTGGGAGAACCCATAGGTGAGACGACACCACCAACCCCTATGAGTCTTAATAACAATAATAGTAGGAGACCGGAGTCTCAATAACAATAGGAGACCTAAGTCTTGATAACATTAGGAGTACTCAGTGTATTTGACATATCATTATAGACTCTATCAATGGGGTTACCGGTGCACACGGTCTAATAGATTTCTCTCCATTGGTAAGGGCGTTCTATCATATTGTAATTCATGGTATTAACAAAGATAATAATAATAATAAATCATGGTATTAACAATGAGAATAATAATAATAATAATAATAATAACAATCATTGTGATCATTTGGAATGAGTTGATCAAGAAGGAAATCAACAAGCATTTCATAATCTTACATACATTCCATACTTACTTTTCTTGTTATAATCCGTCAATTACACTCCAATCATTTTTACTTTGCATGAAGATCCTCAATTTCTTTGGCTCACCAAACCCTACACATGAATTCTCATAACAATCAATAACTAACTTCTATGAAACCCTAGTCATGTAACTCAATTCTCATATTAACTTTTACTTCTTAACTCTTATCTCTTGATAACAATCATAACATATACCAATGGAAAATCAAAAGCCTCTTATGTTAAGCATCCATAAGAAAAATCTCAACAAATCTCTTCTAGATAAAATCTATAACTTAAATTTCATCTATAAGGTTCAATACTTATAATTTATTCTTAATCTTACTAAAACTCAAAGAAAAACAAAGGAAAGGGAGACTTACTCACAAATCTCTTCTCTTGCTCAAGGCCAACTCCATCAAATGAAAGGAGAAAGAAGGAACTCTACTATGAATCCTTGATTTTCTCTTGAAACTTGTGCTTAATTTGGATGAAATGGAGAAATCTTGGTTGGATGATGATAGAAATGAAGAATTCAAGCTTAAAAGGCATAAGAGGGGCTTAGAAAATATGGAATTCTTTTGAAAGCTGTGGAAATGAGGTAAAGGGGTTTATATACTTAAAATCACAGACTTACTGTTCACTTTTGTCTCCAGACAGTAACGGATGTTACTGGGTATGTAATGGGCGTTACGCTCAGCTTTCCCCAAACTAAAATCAGACAGAAGCGAAATTCACGGTGGTGAATGTCCTGTAACGGACGTTATTATATGGTAACGGGAGTTACCATATTGTAACGGCCATTACATCCTGAATCATAGTCATTTCTCCAGCTATCCACTTCCAATCTTTAATATTCATTCTATACTTTATTCCAATCAATCCTTTGGTCAAAATGACATCTGAAACCATTTGTCACATACATCCATCAATCAAAATCATCTCCAAACATAACTCAATCATCACAAACATAGTTTAGAATCAATAATACTCAAGAACAATCAAACCTAGAAATCAAAATCCATCAATCCTTAACACTAACATCCAATCGCCAAAAACCATCTTAATCATAACTTAACTATCTCTTAACAATTAGGAACAATAAATCTTAAAATTTACATATTGATTAGCATAACAATCAATCAAAAGAATACATTCTTAACCATTAACATTCAAGCAAATTCTTACAAGTCCTCAAGCATTCTTAAGCTCATCTGTATACCCATAATAGAGTTTAATCATCCAAGATACTCCACAATCATGTACATTTAGGAAACTTTAAGTAACTAACCATGCAACTCTTACCCAATATATTCTCCTTAAGGTACATCTCATAACATTACAGATAGCAAAACCCTAAGGTATTACAATCTGACTTGGATTCTCATGATCCTATGTACTACATACTGCCTGGTAGACCAATTTGAAGAGGCTTCCTGGTAGACCAAGGAAAGCTAGAAGAAGGGATGAAAGTGAACTTGCTGCTTCAACAACTCATAAAAGATCTTGCACTGTGAAATGTACCATATGCAAGTAATTGGGACACAACAAAAGAAGCTGTCAAAGAACTCCTATTGATCCCAGGGTATGTGTACCATACTGATTACTCAAAATTTTTTTAAATGTAGGCAAGTTTAAGTGGAAATACTAGTGGTTTTACAGCTGCAAGTGGACATAAAATTGGAACAAGTTCTAGTGCTGGTTTTGGAAGAGGAAAAGGTGCTGGAAGAGGAAGAGGTTATGCTACTAGAAGAGGAAGAGGTTCTATTACTGGAAATGGAAGAGGTTTTGCTGCTGGAAATGGAAGAGGTTCTGCTGCTGGAAATGGAAGAGGTGCTACTGCAACAGTTGGAAGATCTCATGTTAGATATTACAGAGGTGGCATAATAAGAAGAGGAAGGTCAACCGAAGATTGGACTCCTAGTACACAGCAAAGCACAAATACAACTATGTGAAGTTGTCGTTTGATCATTGTTGTTTAGGAACATAAGTTATTTTTTTGGGATCATAAACTTTTTGCCTTTGATCCATATTTATTGGATAGTTGTTGATATGGATAGTTGTTGATATGGTTTAGGAACTCTTTTTTTGGGTGGTTGTTGATATGGGCAAGCTTTAATTTGGGTGGATGTGAATGTGGGACACATACTGTCCATAGCCTTTTGTGCTTTTTTTTTTTTTTTTTTTTTTTGGGGGGGGGGGGGGGGGGGGGTTTATTGGTGCTGGAATTCCAGTTTAATTGTAATTGTTTTGGGTATAATTGTGTTGGAATTATAGTTTATCTAAGTTCACTCACCAGCCCAACATGGCCATGTTGCACAATAAAATAAAATAAAAAAGAAGTCCCAAAATTAAACAAAGATTCAACAAAGCCTTGAGGTAACATATATTAATCTCAATCCCATTTATCTTCCCTTCCAGCTTGCTATTTTCGTACTTCAAATTCACAACCTCCACTTTCAATTGTGCCAATATGTCCACCCCCTTTGTCTTCTTTATGTAGCACGACTGTCAAAGCTTTGGCTAGCACCACTAATTGCATTTTCATTTGCAGGCACACACCATCCAAGCCAAGTTCCACATTTGTTTTGCAAGCAATAATAGTAGGCTCGATTACGGTTTAATACACTCTCAGAAATTCGAATTCCAACCCTTATCCCACAATCACATATGGTGTTTTTGAATCTTCCTTCCCAGATGCTATTTGTGCCACTTGACGACGATATATTCTTCAATTCTCTTCAGATACAACAAATTTAGACTACCCAAATAAAAACCCCTAAATTTTAAAAAGCAATTACTGAATTTGTTGAAGGTATTTTCGGTATTAACAGAACTAAAACTGAAGGGTGTCATAATGTATTTCCAAAAATGGGGGATCAACTAGTGTATTCAACCAAACCTCGGGAGTTATAGTAATTTACCTTAAATATAATGGCAACCAAGTCCAAGAGTTTCTTCACAGCAAATCAGATAGGACCCTACCATTTCACAAGCAAATTTCCACATTAAAAATAACATTTCCTAAATTCTCTACTAAAAGCTCTCAGGGTGCTGAATGGCATCCTGCCAATGCATACCAAATCCAATTTGCTCCTTCAGAAACACCGAAACTTCGTTACACATGTCAAACTGTTGCTAATCCATTCTTTCTGTTTTGGCTTTCAAAGAAACATATTGTTTTGAAAGAGCCTTCAATTCTTCCATATGATTCAATAGTAACATATTCGTCCATGTCTAAAATAAGGAAAGAAACAGGTGTGTGTGTGTGTATGATAAATAAGACAGCCAATGGGCAGATGCACTAGATTAGTTGTATGATAAAGAAACACATATATATACATATATTTTTTTTCACTTGATTAGTTGATTGCTAAACATAATACAGAAAAGTTCAATTTGCGAAAAGTTGCAATTTCAGTGCCCAATTTCAAGCAAAGCCAAGTGATGACCCTGGATAAGTACAGGTTACATGATCCAGATGTCTCTCCCTGGTCACACTCTCCTTACCTGCAAACACATGCAAGATTACTATATAAGCCGTCATTCACCCAGAAAATCCAGATAACTCTGAGAGTTGAAGAGAATTACATCTGCACATGCCTACTGTACTACAGTTAAAAGGGCATTATGCTTTCTTTCCATTGAGTGATACCATGCAATAACACTACCTGGAAATAATGTGAGCAGTGGAATGCCAAAAGGTGACACACCCTTCGCCACTGTCAAATGAGAAGAGCTTGAGATCATAACAGCCATCTAACAGCCAGTTCAAGTCCCACAAGGCCTATAAACTTGAGCAATCAAGGCATTGGCAGCCAAACTCTTCCTGGTGATATTCATTGGAGACAATAACCATCTCTTGCCTTTCTTCACTGCACCATCTGGTAAAGTAATCCTATAAACTAGAAAAGTTAAAATCAGGATAAAACTTACTCATTACTGCATGTTTCATGGTTTTGTGGCTTTACTTGATAGGGCTGCAGTCAAGGGATTGAAAGCAGAAGAGTTGCTGGGACTTGATGAATTTGAAGAGCTTGATGCATTTGTCAATTACAATATAACCTCTATAAATTAATACTCGATTAATTAATAACCTCTCTAATATAATAAATTTCTCCGGTATTACTCTATTGTTACTTGTTTTTTCTTGAAATTCAAATATTGAGTTATCATGCTATACTCACACAATTCTTTGTGCATTTCATCTGTCATGGTTGATTTTTGAATGCCTTTCAAATGAGAAGCCATTGTAAATGTTTGAGTAATGTGTTAGAAAATATAAAAAGAATTTGTGTTTGTTTAAATAGAGTTTATCTTTAATCTAATACATTGAATATATTTCATTCATGAATACACAATTATGATAAATTTTATTTAATTAAATAGATAGTATGTACAATGAATTTAGTTTTTTGCATAATTTAATTTATTTATAGTTTATTAATAAACATAGTTAATTAGATTAATTGAATCTTTATAGAAAATTCCATTAAATTTTATTTAATCAATAGATAAGTACAATATTAAATACGTAGTATGTACAATGTACATAAATGCACTCTATTAATTTATAGAGGTTATACCGTACTATTTTGAGATGGGCTTCGACTATTGGCTAAGGTGGAGACGAAGTAGCAGTGAGGGGATTTAGATATGAGGATAGGAGAGGAGTAACAGCAGAGACCTAAGACCAGAGCACATAGCATATGAGAGTAGAAATAGAGAGTGTGTAGGTATGCCGTTGAAGGGGTTCAAGACTTTTGTACCTTAGGTCTTAGTAGTGTGAGCATCAAATATTTAATGACCCAAAGAACAAGATGAACTTCCAGCCAAGGTTGTTGGAAAAATAAGGCTCATCAACAAGGACAAAAGATGGGGAAAAAAAACAAAAGAAAATAACTTAGCATATAAATCTAAGCATCAATGTACCAAGAACAGCAAACCACAAATCAAATCTTTTAGAGTAAAAATCAGAATTGTTTAGTTTAGCAGAAAGTCACAAATAATATATAAATACAAGCACGCATTTTAAATCAAAACTTAAAAGTTAACACTATTGTGAGAGTTGGCCAAGCATAGGCAAATAAAAAGATACATAACCATTTTGTATCCTCAGCTCACTCTGAATTAAGCCAACAGTACAATATTTTTTTTATTATTTTTAATTAGAGTAAATATGATGACCAAGATTATTGTAAGCATAAGATATCTGAAACAAGTGAAGTATTTCATTGCAATTAAGTGATCATCCAAAAGAACTTACCAGACAGACCTCTGTCGGCAAGCCAAGCTCCAAAAAATGGTAGGTATTTATTGCTTGTTAGAACTCAACCCATTGAAGCAGCCACACTAGGAAGATTGTCAGAACTAGATGAGTCCACAAATAGATTATCCTCCAAAAGACGTTTCGCTGATGAATAATATGCACCACTAAATTTTACATTATGGGCAAGTCCATCAAACAAAAACACAGTCATTGCCTTATCAGGCGTCATCACCAAATTGCACAATTTAATTAATTGGTTAAAGGATGAAGAAGACATATGAAACTTGAGCAAAAAATCGGTCAACCTTATGAATGTATTGTGGTCCAGCTGAACACCTGCCTCAATAATTTCTTGCAGCAACATTTTGACCATTTTAGTGTCTCTTTCTGCACAAAAACCATGAAGCATTATATTATATGTGCGTGCGTAAGGAGACAAACCAACCTCCTTCATCTGGTCAAACAAAGCAGAAGCCTCTGAAGTCCTTCCACTCTTGAGAAGGCCACCAATGGCAACTGTATATGATACAGCATCTAGTGTATACTTCTCTAAAATAGCCCTCCTAAATAATTTGATAGCTTTATGATATTTACCATTTTTCATAAGCCCATCTATGATTGTGGTATGGACATGAGCATCAAGGCCATTATAATTCATGACTATTCCTAGGTATACATTGACTGCATCATCCAATCTCCTTACTCCACATAGTCCTCTAAGTAATCCAACAAAGCTGTAATTATCAGGTATAAAACCCTTATCCACCATATCATTATACAACTCCACAGCAAGATTTGGAAACCCAGCTTTACAAAAGAAATTTAAAAGTGAGTTGCACACCACCAGATCTGGTTCTATGACAAGATCACTAGCCAGCTTGGGTAAAAGATAAAACCTCCTAGAAAAGCATATGGTTGACAACAAAGAACTGAAAGTATAAGAATCAGGTACCAGATTCCATTTTGACAAACCCAGAAATAGATCCAGTGCATCATTATACCATCCAATCTTAGAAAAACAATCTATCAGAACATTACAAAGAAGTAAGTCAGGAGCATAACCTTTGGATTCCATGGTATTTAAAATACCAAAAGCGCTAGGAATCATTCTGGATTCCATGAATCCCTTGAATAGAGTAGTATAAGTTACAATATTAGGAGAACGACCACTCATAACCATCTTCTCCAACAAATAAGACCCCACATCAGGTTGATGCAATCGACAAAAACCATTGATAAGTATACTCCAGGCATTCACAGATAAAGAAATTCCCAGAGATATCATTAGACCCAACACTTGATACGCCTCCAACAGCCTACCCACTTTGCAAAAACAATTCAAAACCATCTCAAATGTCTCAACATTAGGATAATACCCTTCCCTTAACATAATCCGCAACACGTCCTTAACATTAACCAAATCGTTTAACTTGCATAAATTACTCAATGTAATATTAAAACTCAAGAAATTAGGGAACTGTGTCTCTTTCAAAACCTTAATTCCTGCATCCACATACCTAATCTTAAACAACACATCCATTACAACATTACGTGCAAATGTATTTGGTTTAAAACCAAAACTACCCATTTGCTCAAAAGTTTCAAAAACCATAGAATACATTCCTCCACGCCAATAAATCCTCAACAGAAGCAAGAAAGTTTGTGCCTTTATAATTAAACCAACACTCTCTAATTCTTTAACAATTGATTTAACAGTCTTGTAACGGTTAGTTAAGCGAGCAATAACACTAACCATGTAATCAAATTCTTGGTTATTATGAAAATAATTATGTTGCTTAGCACACCAAATAAAAAAGCTCAAAGCAATCAAATCAGAACGGCAATTCAATAAGGTGGAGTGTACAATCTGAGGTGTGAGAGTGAATTTATGATTTTCTCGAGAAAACAACTGGTGGGTTTTCTCAGTCACATTAAAACATACCGTTGTTGGTGATGAAGAAACGTGGCGGATTAAGCGAGTTTTAAGGATTTGGGTCTTTTGTGTTGTGTGTAACAAAATCCATTTGTATCTCCATGACATTATGTTGGCTTGAATTGAAATGACAAAAGGGCAATTGAATAAGGCGAATTGAGATTGATATTTCGAGCATGATTGGAGAGCGGCAGAGAAGCAAGGAACTGAGGTTGCTTACATCGCAGTTGTGATGGGGCGACGTGGTGGAGGGGCTTTACTTTGTGCTGAGAGTTGGGCCGTGGGAGACTTGCATAAACCGAAAATAAGAGAAAAAGGAGAGAGTAAGTGACTTTGGAGAGGCCGATGGACGTCTGAGGTCTTATTCGCGGTGGCGGTACAAATGGGCGGCGGCGTTGCTGGTGGAGAGCTAAGAGATGAAGCGATGGCGAGACGGTAGAAAGGGAGTTAAAACCAAAAAAACACAGAAGGAAACGACAGTGGGAACGGATCTTTTGGGGATTTGGAGTTGGGACTAGGGAGGGTGTTCTGCTGGGCAGTGAGACGACGTATCGTTTGATGAAGCAAGGCCACCATACTGTCCGTACAAATTGACACGCTTGTTAGGAAACAATAATTTTTTTTATTAGAAAGTTACTAGGATTTAGGAAAAAAAAAAAAAGGATTAAAGCTCAAATCACTCTCCTCTTTAAAAACATAATTTTCCAAAACACTAATTCAAATAAATTTTATTTTATCAATTCATTTATAAATCAATTTCAAATAACATTTATTTACAAATAAAAAAATTTAAAAGGAAAAGTACAAAAAACAATCTAGTGATTTGACATTTTTCTTGAAAGTAGCTATATTTTTTTTTTTTTTTTTTTTTTGACATGTAGGTATCTTATGATTTGTTTTATTAGACACTTAAGGCTCCATTTGTTTCTCCAAAAATATTTTTTTATAAAATATTTTCTATATTTTTTAACATTTGAAATGTTTCAGAAAAATAATCAATAAAAAATATTTTCTTGATCAATGGAAAACTGCGCTATTTTTAAATAAAATAACTTTTTTTTTCAAAACGAAAAGTTATTTTAGAGAAAGTTATTTTTTAAATTTTTACAAACTCATTATAATGAAATAAAAATATATAAATATAAATTTATTAATCCACCGATTACTGATAATCACTACCGATGATTATCGATGATCACCATCGGTCACCGGTAACCTTGTAATAATAAAAAGAGAGAGAAAGAAGTTCAATGATAGAAAGGAAAAAAAAAAAAAAAAAAAAATCGTCTCTCCTTCTCTTTTTTTTTTTCTCCATATGAATAATTAGATTATGATATATGGTATATAAACATATTTTATATGGATTTTTGATTTTTTTTTTTAATTAGGTTTTGTAAACTTTTTAAGAGATTTAAATAATTAAAATTTATCACCTAGGGTTAAGGGTTTATACAAAAAGTCTCATTATCAATTATGGAGTTCATCTATTATATTTCTAATATCCCAAGATATTGATTTAGTATTGTTTTATAACATTTTAATTGATTCTAAATCTTTCGCTCATGTATAACTATAATAGCTAGATTAATTAACATGATTCTCTGTTTTAATATAATTCAAAACTTAATTCCTTTTATGATAAATTTGGCTTTTTTTTTATTATTATATAATTTTTTAGGTTCCTTTTATTATTATATTAATGTTAGCCTTCAATATTTCCCTTAAAAAAAAGTTAACTTCCCATATTATGTTAAAATAAGGGATAACTTATTATGTGATAGTATTATATCATTTTAAATAATTTGATCATTTAATTGATAAAAATCAAAGTTGATAATAGAATTGAAAAAGAAGGCAAAGTTTATTTATTTATTTATTTATTGTCATTAGGCCTTCTTTTTTAACGAAAAGTTAAAATTTAGAATTTTTAAACTATAACAAAATAAAATCAAGTAATTAATAATTTATATTAATAAAAAAAAATTAAATGTGACTCTTTAATTTTTTAACTTATATTCATATAATTAATAATTATTATAAATTAATAAAAATATTAAATGTGAATCTTTAATTTCTCAATTTATATTCATTTTTTATGATAAAAAATTTAATTCCAAGTTAGAAAAAAAAAATGTTAGAATATAAATAATCTCAAAATGTTAGCATATAAAATTCATTTTTTGATGATTTTTGTTTGCATTTAATTTGATTGTAAAAAATATATATATATTTAATTTACAATAATTATTAATTACTTGATTTTATTTTATTTTCAAAACTCAGGTTTAGCAAATAAGTAGTGTACATATTGTGTCTTTTGAATTTTTATTTTAAGTTATAAATAGAGTGGTAGATTATTAGACATTATTAATTAATAATATAATATTATGCTTCTTAAATTTCACCTTACATTTTAGATAGATGATTACACAATAATTAAATATTTATTAATTAATGATTAAACCATACTAATTTTCTTATATTAAGAAATTTTAAATCATAATTGTTACATGGAGATTTTTTTTTTAATATATTTACATCAATATATAAATTTTATTTTCAATTGATTATTATAATGAAATGTGATATAAACTTAATTTCTTTCCTTTTTATTTTTTTATTTTTTCTCATTTCATTTTGTTCTTTTCTAATTAGTTGTTTATTGATCAATAATTAATTGCTATATATAGTTTTTATTTGTTTAATTTTAAATATTTTTTACAAACAATATTTATAAATACTTAAATTGACGATATATTTTAAAATAATTGAGTCGAATGAGAGACCACAAAAATGCAGGCTTGCAAACTAGTCTATATACTAATAAAGTAATGTTGGAGCTTGGAGAAATTGTTAAAAAAAAGGAGATTAAGCCATAGTTTGATTGTCTTCCAAAACACTTATCTATATGGTTAATTCTATATATTTATTTGTTATAATTTCTTTAATTTTTGTTGGGTATTAATTATGTATTGAGTATTTATTCCACTATAAAAAAAATGTATAATTACTGACGGAATTAAAATTGTCGGTAATTATCGTCGATTTACCGTTGGAAAGTTATTGAAAAAAATAAATACATTTACCGACCGTTCACTAACGGAAGTTAGTCTGTATTTACCGACGGAAGGAAGAAGTAGCGCCAGTTTTTATTGACGGTTTAGTAACCATTTACCAACGTATTTATTTACTGACAGAATATTTTCATCGGTAAATATTCAAAAGTAAGGCACGAAAATTTAGTGCGCGTTAATTGTCTTATTGACGGAATTAATAATGCCACGTGGACGGTCCGTCGGTAAATTTATTTTATATATTGGACAAAAATTCAGCGTGTATTAATTGCATTACCAACGGAATTATTAATGCCACGTGTATTGTCCGTCGGTAAAATAACTTTATATATTCGATGCGACTGTTCTTCTTCTTCTCTCTTTTCTTCTTCCTTCTTCTTTCTTTTCTTCTGCTCCTGCCCTTTGCTCTATGTCGTCTACCACTCCTGCCACCGTCTTCCCTGCCGCCAGCTGCTATCAAAGCTAGGCATGTATTTTTTTTTCTATTTTTTTTTTTTGTTTATTTTCAGTTTTGGTTTTTCAATTGGGATTTTCATTTTTATTTCAGTTTCTTTGGATTTTGATTTTCTTTGTGTTCTTCGGATTTCTACTCTTCAACAAGTAGATATATTAATTTTTTTCTAAAGTTTTTATTTAATGTGAATTTATTTTGTGAATGTTGGGAATTTGTTGAATTTGTGTAATTTTGTTAATTTTGTTAATTTTTTTGATATTTGTATTTTTTTTGTTGGAAAAAAATAAAATGTAATTTTGGTAATATGTAAATATTGTATTTTTGAGAATTTTTGTATTTTGTTGGAATTTTTGGGAATTTTTTGTATGTTGTTGTATATATGGAATTTTTGAATTTTTTGTGAATTTTTTGTAATATTTTGTTAATAATTGTTTGTAATTACAATTATATGTTTGTAATACCCTAAACCTATCTAATTCCTAAGAGTTATCAATGATGCCATAAAAAAGCAATTTTAACGATTATTAAGATAGTAAGATTAAATCTGAACTCAGACATGTTTGGTTAAATGTACGTAAAATTTTTCTTTTATTGTGATATTTGTCACATCCTATTTTTGGGATATGACGGTCCTAGGGTATGGGTAAGTCTAAAGCTACCAAAAACCCGTAGAACTCACGCCTGCTGTCAAATCCAATATAGTATCATGCACTAACCATAAATAGCATATGCAAATTTACCCAAAATCGGAACCTGATTAACATCTATTCACTTCACATTATGAACCCAATTAATTAAATCATATCAACGATCTTTCTTATTTATCAATTAGCTTGTACATATTCCTTATCATCATATTGAAATTTATTTGCATAAGTCTTCTATCGTGATTATACAACATATATTCATAAATCTACATTTCCTTTACACAACTATATCATTTAAATAACTTTTGTCTTCTAATGACTACGGAGCAACTAACTAATTACACATCCAAATTTAACATATAAACAAACCATTAAATAAACCTTTACATATGTATACTTAACAATATAAGCTCACTTTGTTACAGTGTATTCAAGTGGCGACAAATATTAGAAAATCTCCTTGTTTCTCTACTGTCTTCCTGTAAAAATTTAAAGGAGTGGGGTGAGTATAAAACTCAGTGAGTGAAAAATATACTGTTATTTATTGTGTTTTGAATTCGTGAACATATTTTATTTGTCAACCAACAACAGTATAAATTGTTCATTTGATAAAATCCAAGTGATTATAAAATTTCACTATCAATTGATATTTTTCTGTCTGCTCATTGACTTGTTTATTATAATCTTCTTTCATTTGTTCAATGAGTTGTCTTATTTGCTATTGACATTTGGTATTCATTTATTGGAGTTCTATTCCACCTATCCATTGAATACTGTTGCTAATCGGTATGTGTTGATTGGATTCATTGGTTATTGGAATATTTGATATGAGAAATTGGAAAAATTTGTCATTCTATGTGTTGAAATCCAACCTTTAGATAGCAGAAATTCCCTTTATTCAGTGTGGGGATCACCGGACTCTGTGCACAGTAACTACCTTGCTATGAGGTATTTGAAAGCCCTAGCCACAAGGTCTAGCTAACCTTGTGCCTTAATATGTAATATGAAATCTGTGAATCTTGCAGTACTATTTATATGTGATTTAATTAACAGGAAATTGATTATAATTTCTGCTAATCTATATATGAGGATTCGTGCTACTAGTATGGTATGTTATACTTTATATAATCCTACGTTTCTTTCTTTGAAATCCATATAGTTACTTCTTCATTTATTCATATGATCTATATCTCATTTGTTTAATAATTTATTTTGTGGATCTGTTGATTCCATTTAATCTAAATACAAGTATGAACCTCAAACATTTTTGTAGCTATCGTTGAACACCAAACCATACAATTTATGACAGTATATTCTTTACTCACTGGGTTTTATACTCACCTCACTCCTTTAAATTTTTATAGGAAGACAGTAGAGAAACAAAGAGATTTTCTAGTATTTGTCGTCACTTGAATTCAGTGCAACAAAGTGAGCTTATATCGTTAAGTGTACATGTGTAAAGGTTTATTTCTTAATGGTATGTATATATGTTTAATTTGGATGTTTAATTCGTTAGTTGCTCCGTAGTCATTGGAAGACAAAAGTTATTTAAATGATATAATTGTGTAAAGGAAATGTAGTTTTATGAAAATATGTTGTACAATGACGATAGATGACTTATAAAAATAAATCTCAATATGATGATTAGGAATATGTACAAGCTAATTGATAAATAAGAAAGATGATTGATATGATTTAATTAATTGGGTTCATAATGTGAAGTGAATAGATGTTAATCAGGTTTCGATCTTGGGTAAATTTGCATATGTTATTTGTGGTTAGTGCATGATACCATATTGGATTTGACAGCAGGCGTAGGTTCTACGGGTTTTTGGTAGCTTTAGGCTTACCCATGCCCTAGGACCGTCATATCCCAAAAGTGGGATGTGACAAACGAGCTTCAAACTGCCAATGCTTCTGATTGGGGTGATGAATCATCCGCTGGTGAGAAGCAAAAGGCCTCCTCTTCTCCCATCCAGCCTATTCCCAAGAAGAAGAAAAGTCTGGTAAAGGCGGCTGCTGGCAGTTCTTCTCAAATTAAGCCTTTTGTCCTCGTTGCTCTAGTCGCGAAGTCCTTGGCTAAGACTTTTTCTACTTTGTAATACCTGAGATATCCATAGCCATTTGAGCTATGAAATGATATAGAATATATGTATTCTATATATAGTGCATGATAGTAATCATAATGGGAATGAATCGATGCATTTGTTCATGTTGTGTGTATAGTGCTCGGTTTGGATTTTTGATTGTTGTATCAATTTTTATATGTTTATTTTGATTGAAAGGAGTAAAGTATCAATGTTAATAATGTATATTATGATATGGGAAGTGATTTAAAATTATTCTAGTGAAAAAGGATCGAAGGAAAATTACGGAAAAATTTTACGATTCGGGAATTGTCTCGGTTGGGCCTTAAAAGGAATTTTTGGGTTTCCAAGCCCAAGACCAAGCAATGGCCGGCCCATGCCTTATGTAATTTAGTAGAATTATGTTTTTATTAAGTTATTTGGTAATAATTAGAAAGAAAAATGGTGGAGAAATTGATTTTGGCTTAAGGAACTCCAAA
>CATKHJ010392617.1:0-12152 GCA_949750685.1 Vernicia montana | reverse complement strand
TCAATACCAGGTCTATGCGAAAAACCCTGGTAACTAGCCTCGCTTTATATCTTACCACTTCATTATTCTCATTACGCTTTCGGACAAACACCCATTTATACCCAATTGGTTTCACATTTTAGGGAGTCAGCATAACAAGTCCGAATATCATGGTTTAAATAGCGAGTCTAGCTCAGCCTGAATTGCCTCTTTCTATGATGGCTTGTCATTTGTATGCTGACATACATTTATATTCATAGGTTCTGGATCCAAATTATTAATTGAGACAGTAAGAACTACTGTTGAGGCAAATTCATCGTCGACAATAAATAAATTTCTATCAAATGTTTCTCCTGTATTTACAAAATTAATTGAGATCTCATAATTTTCATTCATATGATCATCAACTCCATGAGTCATATTTGGAGGATCTAATTGTTCCATTATCTCACTCTGTGTCTCATCATTAACTATAGTTCTTTGACTGAGATCTTCCTCTTCAAGAGGTTTCTCTTTAGGAGATGTTCTTAGTGACGCTGCATTTATTTTTCATGGATTTTTATCTATAGTTCCAATTTACTGTTCACGCTTCTGGCGTGTGTCAAGCTCGATTGATTTTATATTTTCAAATAGGAACTACAACCCTTGCTGGGGTATTAGCAGTTATAATATGAGATTTTGTCACTTTTTTTTTATAGCATTTATAAATGCATATGGCAGTTGAGTTGTAATTTGTTGCAACTATATTGTTTTCTGAACTTCTAGTTCATTTTGACTTGTACAAGATCAAAGCTGTATAAATTATTTTCCTTCCAGGAAATTTCTCGACATTATTTAGCAATAATAGGTGCTTTTCTCTCCCCCTAATATCGGGAAATGTGCCTCATTAAAATAAATTTCAAGTCTTCTCTGTGGACTCATTTTCACACATTGAGGTGATATTATTAGTACATACATGGCACAACAAAAACTCGCATATGAGAAATATTAGGCTCACATCCATGTACAAGTTGTAAAGGGAGAATATGTATTATGGCATGTTATACCAATCCTTCTAGGTTTTATTATTGAACTACAAGTTTAATGCTTGAACTGCAGGATCAAAACAACATATATATATATATATAATGAAAATAAAACAATAATGAAATAATTCATAAATTATAATTCACAACTTATTGGTAAAACATAATCCAAGTAAAATTTAAAAACAAAATCCAACAAAACAATAAGAATAATAATAATAATGCAAAATCTTTACAAATTACTCATTCAGAGAGTTTATAGATTCAGCTAAGTTATGTATTCTATGTGAATTGTTTCTCTTCTAGAGTTCTCATACTCTACCAAAAGTATCTCATTCTTAAGTTTTAACTTTTAGTTATCTATAACATTCACTTCAGGGATTGTTGTTGTACTAGTGGGCCTTGCTTAATGATTTCTCATTAGCAATTTATTGTTTTTTTCAACAACTAAAAGGCAAGTAATAAGTTCAAAATATTTTGTAAATTTTCGCTCTCTATACTGTTGTTGCAGAAGCATGTTAGAAGCATAAAAATAGTATATGTCTTCTATAACATATTATGTTTTATAACTTTAGCACCACACAATTTCAACTGTGAAATGATTCTAAACATGATTGAATTTTATTCTATAGAGAATAGTATCATAATTAAATCAGTCTTCTAAAGACTTATAGATAATTTATTTAGTTCTTCAGGAATGTAGGATATTAATTCTTTAACAAATTAGAATACTAGTGTATCATAAATTTATGATACTTAATTTTTCAGGAACTTAAGGTACCAATTCTTCAGGAATTTATATTTTATTTATTTATTTAATTAGTTTTTCAAGAACTATTGATAATACTAGTTTTTCAGAAACTGTATTAATTTATTTAATTCTGCAGGAATACAACTTCTTCATAAACTACAAATAATACTAATTTTTCAGGAATTAGAATTTAGAATACAAGTTTTTCAGTAACTATATTTAATTAATTAAAATTAAATAGTATCAAATAATATCTTCATCAAACAATAATAATAATAAAATTATTATCACAAAAATAATAATTATATGCCATAAAGAATATTATTATGCACATGTATATAAAGTGATTTTTTTTTCTTATTATTTATTTAATATAATATAAACAGAAAAGAGTAATATATATATGCACAGAAGTTGAGAAATATTAAAAAAAAAATGAGAAATATTAAAAAAAAAATAAGGAAATGACAGCAAGGACGCAACTCATACAATACACACAAGAGGACAAGACGTTTTTGCTTCGTTGTATTAAAAGTTTAAAACGCGATTTGGAAAAGCAATTGCATAACAAGTGCTTACATTACAATTATGCAATTTTTTTTTTTTTTAATAATAATAGATCCGCTAAACATGATATAAGTTTTGCAAGTTTTTAATCATTAAACCAATTTAACAGTTTATCTACAATTAATTGCACCGAATTTATTTACATGAAACAAATCCAATTTTAATAGCTATCACAAAAATGGGATTGCCAAAATTCAAAAATCAGCTTTGATTAGACATGAATATTTAATATAATATTATGTGAAGAAACATGTTACCTGAAATACAAAAAATAGAAATAGATTCTCGTATTGATAACGTGTTGTAAATCGACTTATTAACTCAGTATATCAAAAACAATAAGAAGAGATATAAAGTAATAAAGTAAAGAGAAAGATAAAATATATAGAGAGTAAAAAGGGTTTCAAATTCTTATTATTAGATTAACCCTAATTTCTCTTATATAGAGAAATAGTTAGGATTTAGTGTATACAACATTACTGAAATAACCCTATACTATAATCTCTTTAAAATATATACTCAAGAATATTTAAGTAATATTCACATATAATAATTATTTATAACAAATAAATTTGGTTCATATATATATATTTTTTATTATATTAATAGTCAAAATATCAAAAAAAATAATATTTAAATTAATAAAATAATAACAATAATTTGCATATTTTAAAATATTATAAGAAAATATAAACTAAATAAAAATATAATTAAAACCCACGCAATGTACGGACTCACAATTAGTTTTTGACTTTTTGTTAAGAACCACAAATAAAATTAGACATCTTAAATGATTTGTTTAAAAAAAATAAGTAAAATAAATAAGAAAAAAATGATATAATAATTTTTTAAAAGAATAGTTGAAATATTGAAAAATCAATTTGATATATTATTTGATATTTTATTTAATTTAATTTTATAATTTTAATATAATATTTTGAAAATTTATTATTAATTACTATGATGAAACTAGTAAATATTATATTTTAATTATTATATGTTTATAAAAAATAAATATTTTATTTAAAATTTATATATAAAAACATATAAAAAGAAAGATTATAATTATAATTACAAAAATATTTCTAAAAGTACAAAAGACAAGCTAACAAAAATTACAAACAAATCTAACACTAGTCCTAACAATTTTTAAACAATTTCTGATCTAAAATATACTATATTTAGATCCAATAAAATCCTAAAATTCATAATATGATCAAATGAATACTTAAACAATAAAAATAAAAAATGTAGCATTTCTTTTAGTTAAAATTAAAATTTCCAAATATGATCGAAGACAATTTTTTAAAAAATATTTTGATTTGGTGTTCAAGGAAAAAAAATTTATAAGAAATTTTGTATCCTTAATATAAAATTCTTTTTTTTTTAACACCTTTAATAAATTATTATTAAAGTTCATATTTCGAAATGAACACGAGAAAGTTGTCTGGCAGATTATAAAGGGCCGAAGAACATGGCAATACCATCCATATGATAACCAACTGAAACGTCTGCTACAACACGTTTTCATTTCCTTATCAAATGTAAAAATATGCTGGCTAACAGTATATATATTGAGGCAAAATATATCTCCAGGTACAAATGTTACAAAATATCTTTTTTCTGGGAGCACTATAAGTAATCGACCTGCCTTTCAAACTGCTCAACGCCAAAATCACCAAGCCCAACTGCTGGTTCTGCACAATGATATAACCAATCAATCCTTTGCATTATGCAAGGTTTGCAGGGAAGAATATCAAGAGAAAACTGAACACGGAGGACAGAAGGATGAGACTATAAAAACTAATGAGGATACAATGAAAAGTTCATTAGGTGCAATTAATAGTGAGCCGAGACCTCCATCCATTCTCTTTGATAAAATGGAATACGATTCTCACAAACCTTAAGCTCCATTTTGTACAATCAAAGAGCAAACCCTTTTATATTAGGCTGAATTAAAAGCATGCATCAGCACTTTCTTATTCTTAACATGAACAAGCCATTTAAGTAACAAGAAAATGGAAAGAACGAATCTATTCTCCGAGGCAGCAGTACAAAAACTTCCAGGACAGATTTATCCTTTTCCAGTGTAGTGAAATATACATAGATGTGTGTGTGTGTGTGTGTGTGTGTGTGCGCGCTCTGTTAGATCACAGCTGAGCTTAACAATGCTCCAGCTATGAGACCCTCTAGCAGGCTAAGCAACAGTAATTGTTCTGATAGAGCTACAAATGCAATAAGATCAAGCATATCAGTCTCAAACTATCTGAAATTGGTTTCAAATTTTCATTCCAAAAACAAGGGGAAAGAATTTAGAAAAGCAATTCTAAATTTCTACTAGTGCACAATTGTGCATAACTGTTGTCAAAAGATGCTAATTGATTTCATCATTTTAGTTGGCCCTCTACTCACACAACTATAGTAGGACTACAGTAACACTTAAAAGATAAGGAACAATTAACGAGTAAACAAAATTAGCAAGATATTTCATACATAAAAACCAATGATCCATCCAGTAATTAAGTTAATGAAACGAAAATTTGAATATGAAAGGGCTTCTCACCTCTGATAGGCAGGTCAAAGATTCAGGTTCTTTCCTCTCTCCCATAATCCATATGTACAAAAAGGTGGATATGTAACATGGAGACAAACTATTTAAGCATTCATCTTAAACAACTTGTGATGAAATATCTGCTGCAGTCAAAAGTGTTCCCCGAAACCCTTCTTCAGCATGCTGTGTATTCATCTTTTGGTCAGCCAGCTCATCTGTTGAAAATTAAAATTGGGAAATCAGTTCAAATAACAGCTACTTCAGTGCAGAGAACCTTTCAAGATCTTTTCTTGTCTTTCTTTTTGGATGAATAAAACTAATTTACTTAGGACACCACCAATATGGATGCAGCCTATGTACAGAAACTACAAATTGCTTACAAGATCTAACACATAAATCTAAAAAAGTGTGAACTTCAACACAATATTATACCCTGTACCAAAAGTTAAGATTTAAATTAAACCCATCCATCTAAAATAGCAGTGAGAAGTAACTCCATCTCTTTACATATATTGAGAGCATTACAAAAAAAAAATCATCCAAACAAAGATCATAAAGCTCCACCCCACAGCTTCACTTCAGCACAACATGCCACTCAACAAATTTCCACCACTGAATAGACAACAGCAACACTTGTATACTACAAAGTATGCTGATATAAAGCAAGAGCAACAATTTAGATGTCTGCAGCTTGGTGATGTTAAATGCTTTAAATGCATGTCTTATTCACGAACACATGCACCTCCCCACACACATGCAGAGAGTGACAGAGAGAGATTACCCTGTTGATAAACCATGTTACTTGGACTAGAGTGCATTTTGGTGGACAAATCTCAAGCAATTGATGAGCTTTAGGGTTGAGATTTAAAGAAGAAAGTTTGGGGTTGATAAATTGAATTAGAAATCTAAGGCTGTGTGAGGGCTGTGAGTGGTACCTGAAGTAATCTAGTAATAAAGAAAGAGGAGAAGAGAAAAAGAAAGGAGCAAACTAGGCACACAACTACCAAACCAAGTCAAAATTATCAAATTTTGATCGCCAAAACTAAGAAAATAACTAAACATATAGGTATTTATAGAGACTTAACAACTACAATTAGTAATTCCTAAATTAAGAAAATGATAAACCAATTGTATAATAAGAATCAAGCTTTCTAAATAAGAAAATCCCTAATGAAATTTTCAGTAATAAAAATAGGAATTTCTGTAATTAAGAATCATATAAGAAATCCCTAAATCTAGTTTTCCTTTGATTACATCATTATCCCATATTTGGTTCAACAGTGGCAGTCAGTTATCAGCGGTTGGCAGTCAATGGTCCATGACTAGCGGTTGGCAGCCAGCGGTTAGAGGATTAAACGCTAACAGCTAGAAAATTCAAGCTTTCAACATTTCAATTATAATTTTGAACCGCTAACCACTAGATATTAAAACCTACTCCAAACGCTAAATTTACCAAACACCTCATGCTAGCGGTTGGGAGCTCAGACGCCAAACACTAGTTCCCAACTGCTAATCCAAACAGGCACTAAATGAAGTCAATCACATCATAGCAATACAAGGTATCCTTGTCCCAGTGAAGAGTCAAAGTAACTACAGTGACAAATATTTCAGCCAATATATAATGATATAACTATTTAAAAAATCAATAAATAACAATATACATAAATTTTATTGATATGCTCAAACATAACATATATTATCCAATCAGAAGTGTTGAACTAAAATGTCAATCTATACACATATCATTGAAAATCTGAAACCAAAAAGTGTTAATCATCAGACCACAAACAAGCAGATTGCCAACATATTTTTCCTTAACATTATACATGACATAATATGCCAAAGTATACTATAATCCTTACTATTCTAAAAGTTCAAGTAAATGGTGCTGAATCAAGTAAATGGTCAATAGTACTTCCACTGGTATAAACATGAATATTTCCTGACATACTCATAGACAATAGAGATCTAAACACCTTAACTGCAAAAAAAACTGAATATAGAAGAAACCTAAATATGCAGGCTACAACCCATGGATACAGAAGAATTCTGAAAATTGCACAAGTAATAATTTTTTTAAAAGTAGTTTAAGCACTACAATGACTAATTACCAGCAATATCTCTATGCTCATGAATTTCAGAATCTTGTACCCAAAGCTTATCCCCGGGGAATATATTCAAGTCTGCAAGAGTAGCACATTCCTGATCAATTATTTTGGACCCTTTGTGAAGTATCTGGTTCTCCTTAACTACCTGCATTTACGCACTCAATTTCATCATGTTTGTCATCATAAAAATTAATATCTACAAGCATCCATGATGATAACATGAATCAAGTTAAACAGTAGAATACAAAATGTTTATCTTGGAAATGCAATGAATGGAATATAATAAAAGTATCTTCTTCAGAGGCAGACAAACCAACTGAAACTGCAGAGCTTGTCAAGAAGGAAGCCAATACACATCATGCAAGTTTGATTTAGGCATACACATCGCTAAGGACAACTGTGACATGGAGGTGCATTGAAATGCAGAAAAGAATCTTGGAAAAGCGAGGAGAAGGGTCAGAAAGCTACATACATATTACCTCCATTATAACCTATAGGTCATGGGATCAATTCAAAGAAATAGCCTCCTTGCAATACAAGGAGAAGGGCAACAAGGCCAATGACATCTTATCTGATGCAGTTAAGGAAAAAGAAGATAAGATTTAGGCTAGAATAGAGTAGTGATTGTGGTTGGAATAAGAAAATAATGAGGGTTTAAAGAAAACCTCTATTAAATAATACCATACTATTTGTCTAACAGAGCCGTACTTATACTAATTATAATAAATCTTAATCCTGAACTAAAAAGCAACCTAATACTGATTAAAAGACTTATTTAACAAGAATTCTAAAAAAACATAGGAAAGAAATCTAAAACAAACTGAACTAGGAAAACTAAATAAAATCCTAATTTAAAAATTAAATAAAAATAATTCCTAAATCTTATCTTCTTTTTCCTTAACTGCATCATTACCCTCCCCAGGAACATGCAATGCAGGTGGCCTTGTCTTATGCACTAGGACATCATTCATATGTAATCATACAAAAAATGAGAGAATCGCAATGGGTAAAGAATTGGCATTTTGTAGATGAAACAAGTCTATTAGCATTGTCAAACTTAAACTACCACAGATATAACAAATTTTGCTCATGATATCTTAGCATAGCACTGATTCTGTACAGTTTTAAACTCAAACTATTTAAGAATTGCTACCACAATATTTAACATAAATGATTAAAAGTACAGTAGAGTTCTCTGTTTCCATTGTTTCTTTTTTTTTTTTTTTTTTGCTGCGCCCTCTTCGTGAATTCAACATAGAATTAAACAAACTCTCTTGTCAGCCAAACCAGCACCAGTTATTCAAACCAAACAACCAGAAAATAGTACAACTAGATGTACGTTTAAATCCAACAATAATACAGATGACAATTCAAACTGGACAAACGTACATTTCTCGGTGTATCCTAAAGCGAATTATTAGATAACCAATGCGCTAATGTAAAATTATATTGATCAGATGTAATCAGCAAAGCCATATCTCCCATAATTTAGAGCCCACAAATGCCACAAATAGTCAATTATCAAAATCATTGGGAAGCTAATATAGGGTCCTATGCCTTTCTCAAATTACCCCTTAAATGTTTATTCATTGTTGCTTAATGCAAAACCCAACAGCTATTCTTTTGTTAAGAGGCCATCCAACCCAGTCATCCATTTTGGAGAGCATATACCTTAGCTGCATGTAAACAATCTCTCCTTGTTGGAACAGATTCAGTTTCTTGTTCTATTGCTTTTGGCGGTTGCTAATATGCCCATCAAAGGACCCTGGGATGCTAGTCCATGGAAAGTGATAACATAGATTCAAAAGAAACATACAAACTACATTTTTTAACATATTCCACAACCTTCATAGTTAAGATCTATGACGAGTGCAAACCAACCACCCCCCCCCCCCCCCCCCCCCCTCCCCCCTCCTCTTTTTTCCAACCCCCGCACCACTCAAGGCTCAGTTCTCAGCTTCCCCTACACAGTAGGACTAAGTGTGAGTTTATAGGGCTGATATTTGCCTAAGTTACGTAAGACTAGGATATCCTGTTAATAATAAGCAAATAAAAAACTCTGGAACATTGTGCACATAACAATGACATTCTCACAGATTAACTCCCACATCATAATGCATCGAATTTCAAAATATAGATATTATGTATGCATTTGCTCGATGTAAGCTTACCCCAAGTGATTCCCATATCATCATTTTTAACTGGTATATTGATGTAGTACCAGAAACTTTTAAATTTACTGAATTTCCATAACTGGTCTTTCGAGAACGTTTAGAAGCCCGCCGATCAGGCTCAGAAGTGGTCTCAGATGCTTCTAGAATTGATCTTGGAGCTTCTTTACCACGTACAAGAGATACATATATGTCCTCATTGGAGTAGTTGAGTTTCTGCATCAACTTGCAACTTTCTCTTTCACCTATGCAGTCCTCACAAGTCTAGCAGAATTTAAAAAAGGACCGCAACCAGGTTAAGAAAAAAAAAAGTTCATTTGATGAGTGCAGAAACTGTAGCTGATAAGAACTACAATTGGCACATTAAACACATGAACTAGGTTAGGTTTCAACTACCTCAGGAAAAGTCCTAATTATGGGCTGTCTGGTCTCAGTCTCATTATTGACTTCATCTTGAGGATTCAGATGCTCCTCACTTGTAGGCATCTCTTCACAGGAGCCAGCCAAATTATTTTCCGCAACATTACCAGGCTCAATTATTGCATAGACACTCTTACTCTTACTGCCACCCCACTCCTCACAGAAATTGTTCCAGTCACTCTCAGTAATGATTGTTAACCCATCTGTCTAGAATCCAAAGGAAGGGAGGCAGAGGGGAAATAAAATTATGACATTAGATAGATCTGTAATATATATATATAAATCTTTATTTAAACTTTCCAAGTACATATATTTATATTAAAATATTCATCATACTTACAGCAGAACCCTTCTGAAAAAGTGTGCCACGTTTGGAAACCAGGTCAGGAGGCCTTTCTAGGAGTCGTAAATGCTGAAAAAGAAAAAGGAAAGGATAGAGATAATGAGTCTTTATGAGTACAATATGGCTAGAAATAAAACACGATGAGCTAACTAGATCCCAAGTCATTCGACACATTAAAATTCCATATCAACTGTCAAATCACTTTGCAACCACAATTAATGAAAACCACATTCCATATGATAGCAAAACAATGATTTGGATAGAGGAGAGAGCAGGGATTATAAGAAAAGGAAGGAGACTCCAGCTGGATACAAACATTGATTTCAAATGTTAGTCTACAGCAAAAAAAAAAAAAAAAAAAAAAAGCCTGGGAAAAGTAACTATCATGATTGAACAAAAAAAAATTTCAGGCAAAGTTACAATTTACCTTTTCACATTTTAGAGAATCAATGACAAAATCCAAAGTTTCAGGTTCCACTGATGAAGAAATATTCTTGCCACTTGCAGTTACATAGTTTCTCCATTTTGTGAGCCATGAAGAGGGCACCAAGTAATACTTGCAGTGCAAAGAAAGAGGAATGTTTTTTCCCATAGCCAATTTCTCATGATTCTGGCGTTGTTTTAGTTTCACTGCTCTGCAGCATGCACAGAAAATCAAAATTAAAACATGTGTACAAACATAATGCTCAGCTCCGTGCTATTAATATACATGTAAATGACCTTAAAGAATCCTCAAAGCAGGCAACTTCAGAAAGCTCATCATAGCATTGGGGACACTGCTCAGAATCTGAAGGAAAGGTTGGACAACCCAAAGGATCATCAGGTTTTACTGTAATGGCATCCTCATAAAAGAAGAGCCAAAGATTCTCTGGAACCAGCAATCTCTTGGCACCAGGCGCTTGCTCTGGCATAAGTTGCCCATGAGGACACCTAATTGAAACTGTTGGCCCAGCATCAGCTTCGCTTGGAGCATCAAGGTTTTTTCTTCTCACCCATTGCTGCAACCTGCAAGTATAGAAGGTACAGAATCACTAGAAACTTGCCCCAGAACCATACCAAGCAAAAATTTTAAGGTTCAAAGATCCAGTTATATATATATTCTTTTATCTTTTACATGGTGTATGTGAATCATCAAAAACTATATATTGTTTTGATGATAGTTGATTGCTAAAACAGAAAAACCCTCTGATAAGCCATATCTAATCACTGATGTAAGAAACAATGCATAACTAGAAAAGGAGGGAACAAAGTACAAGATTTACAATCATACCATGTCTTAGATACATAATATGTTCCATCCTGACACTTCCCTGAAAGTACATCACTTGCAAGATCCCTCATAAATGTCCTTCGATCCCTATAGCTATCAGCACAGACCACAGTTTGTGCACCATCAAAAAGGCAAGCCATGCAGTAGTCATCATTTGTCAGTTCTGGCCCTCCACCATACTGAATTTACATGCATTTAACAGAAAAGTATCAACAATGATTGCACAGCCCAGTAAGAAACCAGGAACAGAAACAAGGGTGAAAAGGGAGAATGAACTTGAAGCTATCAAACATGAACTCAGAGAAAAAGAGAATCAGAATCATGCCTCTTAGTGGAAAGACATCATATCTTTAAACTAAGAAATACAGTTTTAAGTGTTACATGGTGAAAGAGAAAACCACACACATACACATAACATGAATTTTGTATCATGAATACTGTTCCCAAATGCAAGCCAGGCACTCATCTAGGTGCTCAGACGATGAATGATGAGGCAATTTAAAGGTGCCTTGGGACCCTCAAGGCAAAGCAATTTTAGTATGCAAGCCTTGCCAAAGGTAAGGGGCACTCGAGGTTTTCCTCTCTCTCTCTCCCTCTCTTCCAATTTCCCCTGTTTTTCAGTTTCTTAAATAATTTTCCCATTTTTGCCATTCTATAAGCCTGTAAAGGTGAAGCTTCTATTCTTCCCCCAATTTTTCTTGCTAAATGATGCAGTTAAGGAAAAATAAGATAAGATTTAGGAATTATTTTTATTTAATTTTTAAATTAAGAATTTTATTTAGTTTTCATAATTCAGTTTGTTTTAGATTTCTTTAAATTAGGAATTTTATTTAATTTTCCTAGTTCAATTTGTTTTAGATTTCTTTCCTATGTTTATTTAGTTTTCTTCTTAAATAAGTATTGTAATTAGTATTAGGTTCCTTTTTAGTCTAGGGTTAGGATTTATCCTAATTAGTATAAATAAGGC
>CATKHJ010392567.1:0-11007 GCA_949750685.1 Vernicia montana | reverse complement strand
ATCAAAATCCGCGTAGTTCGCCCTTCTTGCGAAGGGGGTTTGTTTAGTTTGAGCCTTTTATCATGTTTCAGATTGATTGATTAAAAGGTGAGTTGATTAATTAGCTAACCTAATTGATTTATCAAGTTTGATTAATTATTTCAGATTTTAATTAACTAACAACCTAGACAAACCAATTTAATTAACTAACTAAGAAAAATAAAATAAATAAATAAATAAAATGAAAAGAGAAAGGAAAAGAAGCTTATCTTGCGCTTGAACGACTTTGGGACGGCGGAGACTTGTCTCGGTCAGCGGCGGACTTGCCTTGGACAGCTTGCTTTGGACGGCGGAAATCTTTGACTCGGCGGGTCGACTAGGAAAGTCGCAATCCAATATCGCTTTGCAAAGCAAGGAGCAATAGCAATGCAAGAAATAAAAGAAACTGGGGAGCTCGTTCCTTTTTGACCAAGCTTAGGGGGATGGCTCGCTTGATACAAAGGCTAATTAAGCAAGTCAAGGGATGTGTGAGCAAGCTCTGAGTATAGAAATGAGTTTGGGGGGGTAGTTTATATAGGAAGGAAGGCTAGGAACATTTTTCACATTTTCCAATGTGGAAAACATGAAACTGAAGTGCAAAACCGCATAGAACCCTTCTATAACCGCACAGGACTGATTCTGGACCGCACAGAAGGCTGGAGTGACCGCACAGACTAACCATGACCTCATAAAGCCAGTTTTGAATTGCACAGGGGCTGTGCGGTCCCAAAATGGGCCTATGCGGTCACCATGGTGGCTGTGCAGTTTTCGACGCCGGTTTCGTCGATTTTCACCGTTTTGATCCTTTTCAACTATGTTTTTTGCGATTCCAGTTGCGTTATTCTCCGTATTTATTCCCAGATGATCTAAGGATGATTTAAAGGCTTGAAATATAGGTCCCGGGTCCCAAGGCTCAGATTCTCAATTTTTGGGATTTTGGCGATCTTTGGTGATTTCAGCTTCCGGAGGTCTGTTTACCGAGCATAGATGCCTCTAAGGTTTAAATGCATACTGGAGGGTGCACAATTAAGGGTTCACAGCTGCTCCCTCATCAGAATTGTCTTATCTGTAAGGCGATTTTAATGATAGTGAACCTGAGGAAAGGGATGGAAAAAAAATGAACCAAAGCGATATCTAAGTCAGTGTTTGGACATGTTTGGGTGAAGGATGATAAGGAAATGGAAAAGGAACCTTAGGGATGTCTAGGTGATCATTGCTAGACATTTATGGGTAGAAGAAGTGATATTCCCGATTTGCTTGGGAAAATCTAGAATGAAAGTGATATTCTCGATCTGCTTGGGTAAAAGATCCTAAGGTTATCCTAGGATGGGTCTGATTCTAGAAGGGAAACCTAATTCAGATTTAAGGTTTGGATCCTAATGCTATCCTAGGATGAGTCTGATTATAGAAGGGAAACCTAATTCAGATTTAAGGTATGGATCCTAAGGCTATCTTAGGATGGGTCTGATTATAGAAGGGAAAACCTAATTCAGATTTAAGGTTTGGATCCTAAGGCTATCCTAGGATGGGTCTGATTATAAAGTTGAAATTGATTGGTTTGGGTGAAGGACCCTATGACTGCTTGATTCAGGAATTCAAATTGATGATCCATCTTAATTAATGGAATTCAGATTTATGATCTATCTTAATTCATGGAATTCAGATTGATGATCTATCTTGACTCATGGAATTCAGATTAATGATTCATTTTGATTTTAGGAGCTCTGATTAGAGACTTGTTTAGTGTAAAATACATCTGACTATGCAAAGATTTTTATGATTTGAATACCTTGAACCTGTGAAGGGTTAATATAATATGAGAATGCTGATCTTTTGGGAGAAAGGGTGCCCCCATTTCGGAAGGATGGCTCGGTTATTTGGCCTTTAGGAATAAGTCAAGGCTAGGTCAGGTTTTGGCCTTGGAAGATTATCTTGAAAGGCTCAGTCAAGTTTTGGCCTTAGAGAAGATTAGGTAGGAAAGGATCGATTAGGTTTGGCCTGGAAGGTCATCATGGAAGGCTAGGTCAGGTTTAGCTTTGGAGGAGGTCATGCTTAGAAGGCTCAGTCAAGTATGGTCTTGAAGGTTATTTTGGAAGGTTAGGTCAAGTTTAGCTTCAGAGAAGATTAGACTCGGTTAAATTTGGCCTTGTAGAAGATTTGGTAGGAAGGCTGGGCTAGGTTTGTCCTTGGAGAAGATTTGGTGGGAAGGTTCGGTTGGGTTTGGCATAGAATGTTATCTTGGAAGGCTAGGTCAGGTTTAGTTTGGAAAGTTATCTTGGAAGGCTAGGTCAAGTTTAGCTTGGAAAGTTATCTTGGAATGCTAGGTCAGGTTTAGTTTGGAAAGTTATCTTTAGAAGGCTCGGTCAAGTGTGGCCTCGGAGAAGATCATTCTGGAAGGTTAGGTTTGGCCTTTGGAAGGCTCGGTCAAGTTTGGCCCTGGAGGAGGATTAGGTAAGGAAGGCTCGATTAGATTTGGCCCTTAGAAGACTAGGTCAAATTTAGTCTAGAAGGAGGATTTAGGTAGGAAAGGCTCAGTTAGGTTTGGCCTTTTCAAAGATAAAGATGGCGGGTTGGCTTTGTATGACCCATCTATTAAGAGTCTGCCTCTAGACATGGCTTTTAGAGGTAATTTGACTAGCTGGTTTGCCCCTTGATTTTGCTTGTCCAAATGACTTGGACTTTAGGAATGATATGGCTTGCCAAGAAGGCTTGGTTTTGAAGGGATTGTATGATTTTCCAAAGAGGCTCAAACTTGGAAGGATGGCATGATTTGCTAAAGAAGCATAGGATGGACTTTGACTGGTTCAGGCCCTTTTTAATCAGCTTAAGGATGATAGGTCTTGGGAGTCATGGCTTGACTCTGGCTTTGCTAAGGATTCTGGGCTTCAAAGATCATGAGTCTTGAGAGACTTGGGATTTTTAGTGGGCTTAGCCCTTGGAAGATGATATTTTTCCAAGGAGACTTAGGTTTGAAAGGATGGTAAGTTTGGACCTTTTGAAAAGTGTTGGGGAGATTGTATGATTTTGCTATCATAGCAATATTTATGGAGAAGACAAACACAACTTATCTTATTGTCTGAGATTGAAGAGACTCTTAGAGTGACATAACTCTTGAGGGAGACACTGGATTGATTTTGGACAACGACTCAGAAGACATGCCCCTTGATTGATGATAGAGGCTATTTAGCTTTTTGAGCTAAAAGACTTTGACAGACGACTTGAAAAATATACCCTTAATGGATGATAATGGCTACTTAGCTACTTGAACTAAGAGACGTGATGGATGACAGGAAGGACATGCCCCTACTAAGTTATGAGGGCAATGTGATGGATGACAGGAAGGATATGCCCCTACTAAATGATAAGGGCAACATTACGGACGATAGGAAGGATATGCCCATAATGAATGATAAGGGCTACTTAGCTGCTTGAGCTAAGAGACATGATGGATAACAGGAAGGATATGCCCTTACTGAATGATAAGGGTGACGTGACGGATTGACAAAAGATAATAACTTAGAAAGATGATTTGGAAGGTGAGCCCCAAATGAGGGATCAGCCAGAGGATGATGACTTAAGAAAATATGTCTTTAATGTAGGATAAGGACATAAGAGACATAATGATTTGACTATGATGACTTTTTTCTCTCTCTTTTGTTTTAGCTCTAACTTCTGCCCGAGCTGCCTTTTTGGGTTTTCAACTCGACGAGCTTGCTCTAATTTCTGCCTAAGCCGCCCTTTCGGGTTTTCAACTTAGCGAGCTGATCAATTAGTTTTGGCAAAAAATTAATCCACCATGATTTGGGCTACAGCTTTCCTTCATCCTGGGGCTTTGACCTCTGTCTAGACCATTCCATTGAGGTCTTGGTCTAGAGGAAAACCTTGTGGGGATATCAAGTCCTTTTGGGATTGCTCCTTTGTTGAAGTGTTATGCTTGATTACCCAAAAGTGCAATGGGTAACTTCATTGGATTGTCTTTAGCTTCGCCTGCTCTAACTGAAGAGATCACCACTTGTTGTTCTCTATTATCTTGACTATCCTTTGGTTAGGAGTTGGTGAAGCGGCTGCTGATGATGCAAGCACAAGAATACCTCACGTTTTTTATTCTTCCAATCATGGTGGACTTCATGGTGAAATATAAATGCTTGCCAAAATTCATTAATTCTTTATCTTTTTTTTTTGAGACACAACTACTTTAGATTAAACAATAAAGATGGGAAAATAAAAATGCACAAATAACATAAATGTTTTATTGCAAAAGGAGAAGATAGTACAAAGTAAAAGAAGAATACAAGAATGATAGACTCAGACTTGAACTCAAACTTGGACTTTGAACATGGACTCTGAACATAGACTCAGACTCAAATTTGAATTTGGACTCGGACTCAGATTTGGATTCAATCTCAGACAAGTTAGATCAGTTGAGCTTGAACTCCTCCATAACATACTACTTAGGTAATAGTGAGGTGGATTGAGGTTGGGTTTATTTTTCACATAGTGATGGATTTGGCTTAAAAGGGAAGGTGACATGTCAGTCTTAGCCTCAAAGGTCATGGGGTTTAATTTCTTCATCACTATTCAGATCAGTGGTGGAGAATTTAGGTTGAAATGATTCCCTTTGTATGCAATCTTCAATCTTTGAAGCAGTCACAACTAAAGCTTTGAAGGTGGGCATGTATTGGGTTAACAAGTGAGCTTTGTAGGCTGGAAGTAGGTCCTTGAAAATGATATCCACTTGTTCTTGTTTAGTTGGTCTGTTTACCATTTGAGCAGCTTTAGCCCTCCACCTTATAAGGAACATGCAGAAGGACTCATTTGAAAGTTGTCTGGTGATTTCCAAATCACGTCTGGTGACATCTACTTCAGTATTGTAATGATATTGTTTGACAAAAGCATTACAGATATCATCCCATGTTCTCTTTTGGCTCTTGTCCAGTGAAAGAAACCATCTATTGGCAGCACCGATTAGGAATTATTGGAACAACTGAGCAAGGAGCTCATTGCTAAGTCCCAAAGGTTGCATTGCCCCCACATATATTTTTAGATGAGTCATAGGGCAAGAGGTTCCATCAAAACTCTCTAGTTCAGGCATTTTGAATTTGGGTGGCAGTCTGGCATTAGGAAAAAGGGTTAGGGAGCTGATATCTACCCAGTCATCATGCCTTTTAAGGTTCTTCAGGTCAGGGTAAGAGAAAAATTCCTTCCTTTGAAAAGGATTCGTAGGAGAGGAGGTAGTAGATTGGGTTTGGGCCGGAACAGGATTGGCTCGGTTCATATTTAGGGTGGTCTGGTCCAAAATTGGGTTTGGGTTGGTTGAATAAGGATGGTCTAGCTAATCATAGTCCGAACTTCCTCAATGATAGATTTTCGTTGTTCCTTAAACTGGACTTGTTGTGCATTAAGAGCAGAGGTAAAAATAGCTTGGAGTCTTTCCTCTTATTTTTTAAGGATGGTGTCCATGGTACCTTGAAGAAAAACTAAAAGAAAACTCAGTGAGTGGTTGGCGGTGACATGAAAAGGTAAGGTGGGGTCTGTCTTCCACATAGTGATGGGTAGGGTAAGGTGGGATCTGTCTTCCACATAGTGATAGGTAGGGTAAGGTGGGATCTGTCTTCCACATAGTGATAGATAGGGTCCTTTTTGGTAAAAGGTTCCCTTTCTGGTAGGAAGAGATTTTCCTTTTTGGTAGGAAGGGGCAAAAATGATGGTCAGGGAAGCCATGTCAATTGGATTGGCCATGAGGGTAGGGGTATACAGACTCTGAGGGAAAAGGATTCCATATAGTATTGTGGGTCAACTGTCATAGGACTTTGAGTATGATAGGCCAAAGGTATTGGACTTTGGAGGTTTGAGGTATATTAGGCCAAAGGTTATTGGGCTTAGGGATAATGGGTTGGCCTTTGAAGGTAATGGGTTACGGGTGTTGGGCTTATGGGTGTTATGTTGGGCTAAAGATATTAGGTAAGGTACCTTGGATAAGGAGTAGGGTCAAGGTGATGAAGGTCAAGGGTGAGGATTAAAGGCACCCGAGTTTTGAGTTGGATAAGGAGTGATGGTGTTTAAGGTTTGTGGAGCGAACATAGTGTTTGACCCTTCATCGATTCAAGGTTTAATCTAGGTCTGAGATGAATGCATGTTGTTTTGTACATTATGGGTGCATGATATGCATAGGAAAAAATATTTCATGAGTATGCAATTGTACAAGGCTTTGCTTATGGTACATACAACCTAAGGTTAGGTTCTAGGTTCATTACATGAAAGGGTAAGGGTGGCATGCATAAGGTACCTGTCACACTGGAGCAGCGATATACCTAACCACATATGAGTCAAAGAGCCTCGCGTGGGTCCAACAGTACGTGCATACTTGTATACTTCACGGGGTGGATGATTTCGCTATCGGCAAGCAGACCTAAGAAAGGTTGCCCACTCGATACTACTTTCTATTCATTGTTTTCCTAAGAAATCTAGGTTAAAAGGCAAGGAGCCTATGCAAGTGATGCATGAAAGCCATTTATGTATTAAAAGTGCCAAACTTTGAAACCAATTGGTTGTCAACTTGTCTTTTATAAAAAAGAATTTTGTCCCCAGTGGAGTCGCCAACTGTGAGGTCTCGCCCTAGCACCGATCTGATCCGCTAGAGGGGATCGAAATGCTCATTTGGGTTTGGTCTCACGATGGAACTCTTGCGTTCGGATTGGTTGATTTTGAAAATTGATTTGGGAGTCGCCACCTTAATTTTATTTTATTTGGAAAAAGTTAAGGAAAAACCCAATTGATTGACTCCAATTATATTCCAGTGAAAAAGTGCACTAGTCCTCGATTACCAAAGAGGATTCGGGGATTAGGTTTTCGGTTCATTTAATTGATTTGGCAAATTTAATACACAATGGCTTAAAATGGATTTCATGAATAATTATAATGCATGAACAATTATATAATGCATGAATTAAAGTAAAGGAAAGCAATAAAGGAAATAACGGAATTAAATAAAGAAAGCAATAAAAACACAAAACCTAAACTATGCGAAGAAGGTGAAAGAGGAGGAAAGTTTTTTTTAATTAGATTTGATGCTTTAGATAAGCATGCCTACGTATCTCTTCGAATGGGAATCAAGATCTGCGTAGTTCGCCCTTCTTGCGAAGGGGGTTTGTTTAGTCTGAGCCTTTTATCATGTTTCAGATTGATTGATTAAAAGGTGAGTTGATTAATTAGTTAACCTAATTGATTTATCAAGTTTGATTAATTATTTCAGATTTTAATTAACTAACAACCTAGACAAATCAATTTAATTAACTAACTAAGAAAAATAAAATAAATAAATAAATAAAATGAAAAGAGAAAGGAAAAGAAGCTTACCTTACGCTTGAGCGACTTTGAGACGGCGGAGACTTATCTCGGTCGGCCGCGAACTTGCCTCAGACAGTTTGCTTTGGATAGCAGAAACCTTTGACTTGGCAGGTCAACTCGGGTTGTCGCAATCTAATCTCGTTTTGCAAAGCAAGGAATAATAGTAAAGCAAGAAATAAAAAAAACTAGGGAGCTCGTTCCTTTCAGACCAAGCTTAGGGGGATGACTCGCTTGATGCAAAGGCTAATCAAGCAAGCCAAGGGATGTGTGAGCAAGCTCTGAGTGTGGACATGAGTTTGGGGGGGTAGTTTATATAGGAAGGAATGCTAGGAATAGTTTTCACATTTTCCAATGTGGGAAACACGAAACTGAAGTGCAAAACCACATAGTACCCTTCTGTAACCGCACAGGACTGATTCTGGACCGTACAGAAGGCTGGAGTGACCGCACAGACTAACCATGACTGCACAGAGCCAGTTTTGAACCGCACAGGCCCTGTGTGGTCACCATGGTGGCTGTGCGGTTTTCGACGCCAGTTTTGCCGATTTTCGTGGTTTTGATCCGTTTCAACTCCGTTTTTTGCGATTCCAGTTGCGTTGTTCTCCGTATTTAATCCCGGATGATCTAAGGATGATTTAGAGGCTTGAAGAATGGGTCCTAGGTCTTGAGTCTCAGATTCTCAATTTTTGAGATTTTGGAGATCTTTAGCGATTTCGGCTTTCGGAGGTCTATTTACCGAGCCTAGGTGCCTCTAGGGTTCAAATGCATACTAGAGGGTGCAAAATTAAGGGTTCACAGGTATCAACTCCGAAATATTTTTTATAATATTTTTTCCTTTTTATTTTATCTTTCTTTTATCAAACTGCCTTCATATTTTATTTTTCTTTCTTTTTATTGCTTTATGTGTTCTTTGTTTTATTCTTTAATTTTACAAGTTTTCTTTATTTTTTTATTAAATTAATTAAGAAATATGTGATTTTCCTAGTACTCATAACGGCTAGAGGAAAGATCCCCTCTAGCATACTTGCTATTGGTTTTGTAATAATTAAGTAAGATTTATTTTTGCTTATTTCTCTTTAATTGTCATTCATGTAATTTTTGCATCATTTTTATAACTGCTTCATTCATCATTTTTTATTCCTGATTCATCTATACACGAAAATCACCCTCTTTTATATTATTTTGCACCTTTAGCCAAACTAAAGCAAATTAATGTGTATTACCAAAATCTAATCCCTAAGCTCTCTTTGGCCACTCGTAGATTAGTGCTCTTTCCAATGGGATAAGTTAAATAATTTGGAGTCAATTTAATTTGGATTTTCCTTTAATTTTTTCAATTAAAACAAGTAAAATTAAAGTGGCGACTTCTTTTACAAATGACAAATTGCAAAATATAATTTTCTGAACTCAGAGCAAGTTCCAATCGTGGAGTTTCTCCCGAAGAGTACTTCGATCCCTTAGCGGATCGAACCGATGCTTGGGCGAGGCCTCAATGTTGGTGACTCCACTGGGGAAAAGTAAAGCTTTTTCAAATAAAAGATAAAAGTGGATTACTTTTGGTAAAATACAAGGTTTAACTTTAGTTCAAAATAGTTTTTTTCATGCATCACTACATTTGGACTCCTTGTCCAAAACTCTAGTTTCCTAGGAAAACAAATGATAGAAAGTAGTATCGAGTGGGCAACCTTCCTTAGGTCTGCTTGCCAATAGTGAAATCATTCAGCCCGCAACGTATCCTTTAATCCTTTTGAAGGTGTAACGAGTATACAAGTACTGCTGGACCCATGTGAGGCTCTTTTTCTCACATGTGGTTAGGTATATCGCATCTCCAGTGTGACGGGTTCCCTTTTAAGCCACTCTTACCCTTTTATGTAATGTCTCATAGAACCTTTCCTTAAGGCTGTATGTACCCTAAAAACTGAATTATTGGTATGCCATTGTCATGAAACCTTTTTCATTCATACATACATGCATGCATGCATTATGCAAAAACCATACTAATATGGAAAGTCTAAACCTAACCCAAATACTGTTAGTCTTAATCTAGTCTATCCAAGCCCATGTCAAACTCATGGTACCTTTTGTCCTTATCATACTGTTGTGATTAGAATTTCATGATCTGATCTTTATCCTTACCTAAGCTAAAAACTGACCTAGCTTTATCTTTTCATTAAAAGGTTAACAAGATGTTTGTTACTGGAGAAGAAGGTACTTCTACCACTAAAGTTGATGAAATCTTTGATGGGCTTCTTTCTAAACTCTCTGAACAACAAGAAGTTATGATTAAAAGGCAAGATGTCTATTTCCAATACTTGCTCAAAGCCCAAAGGGGGGCCATTATGGAAGATGTCCATATGATGATGGGCCAGACCTCCCTAAACCAAAGTTCAACTTATCCGAAATAGCTCAAAATAGACCCAAAACCCACTTTTTATCCTATTTTTGGATCCATTTCCAGGTCTGATCCAAGAAACAAGGAGACTGCTGCAATTGAAACCATTCCACCACTGCTCATCCCATCACCCGAAATACTTAAACACAACTCACCCTTTCAACTAATAACCATCGAACCACCAAATCATACCCCTACTCTCACTTCCCGTTCCGCGGATCCTTTCCAAGGGAAGGAAGCCAACCCTGAGCTTAAGGCCTTCATGGAAAAATTTGATGCGATGGAGAAAATGTTGAAGAATTTGAAGAAAAAGGAAGATATGGTTGATACAAGCTCCCTAAGTTTATTTCCCAATGCAAGAATCCCTCCTAAGTTCAAGATGCCAAATTTGAACAAGTTTGATGAGACCACCTACCCCAAAACCCATCTGAAAATGTATGTGGGGGCCATACATCCTCTAGGAGTGGACAATGAGCTCTTTACTCAATTGTTCCAACAATCTTTGACTGGTGCTATTCTGAGATGGTTTGTGGACCTGGATGATTCCCAAAAATGAAACTGAGATGATATATGTAATGTTTTTGTTAAACAGTACCATTACAACATTAAGGTTGATATAACAAGGAGAGATCTTGAGACCACTAAACAATATGCGAAGGAATCCTTCGCTTTGTTCCTTAAGAGATGGAGAAAAAAGACTTCTCAAATGGTGAATCGACCTCCTAAGAATGAACAGATAGATATAATTGCCCTTATTACTACTACCTCAAAGATTGAAGACTTAATTTAGAATGGGCAAATAAAAGAAGATTCTGCATCTGGATCAAAGTACAAGAAGCCAACTCACCAAGGAAATATAACTTCCTCAACAAATCAGAAAAGGGGGAAGTGAATTCTCTAACAGTCAAGAAGCCCCTCAAGATTGAAAGGAGGCAGTTTTCTAATATAAAGGGTGTACCCATGAGTGTCATCTATAAGAAACTACTTGAGGAAAATATGGTACAACCTCTCTGTTGCCCAAGATGAACCAAGAAGGGGGGTTGAATTGGTGGGCAATTAAAAAATTTAATTGAAAAAGAGTAAGAAGAATAGAAAGATAAAAAAAGAATACAAAGATTTATAGTGGTTCGGATTATAACCAATCCTACATCCACTCCCCAACCTCAATTGGGTATTTCACTATCAATGGAGTTTTACCAAGTTCACTCCCAACTTAGTGTTTAAGCTCACACCAAACTTTACAAGTATTT